>JAZHYW010047818.1:0-38145 GCA_037355805.1 Ixodes ricinus | reverse complement strand
CATTCAGTTTCGGGGGTTGGGATTGTTGTGCCCTAGCCTGGCGCAGCGGCCGCGGCATGTTCCGCGATACGTTTCTGCTTTTTTACCCGTCGGTTGACTACTTCGGTCCACGTGTAGTCGCCTGAGCTTTGTGGGGCCGAGTCATGCTCCATGGGTTGGGCGACGTACGTCGTCTTAGAAGGGGTTTGGGACCCGGCATTTTCCTCAGGTCGGTGCTGCATTCGTCCGGAGACGATAAAGAGGCCATTTCAAGCGGGGCAGGGCTTGTTGAGGGCAGGACGGGCCCTGAAGTTGCCTCAGCCTAGGCGTGGTTAGGGCTGAGCGGCCTCGCCGCATAGACTTGGGCAATCCTATCTTCGGTTAGGCCTAGCGGGTGCGTCCCGCTTCGGATTTTCAAAGGGCCGAAAATGAAATTTCGGGAAGACCTACTTGCTGATATGTAGATATTTCGTGGTCCTGACGACAAGAGCAATCATCTGTTGTTGATTGTGGATCTCGGGTGTCGAACTCAACGAGCTAAGTAGCGCTGGAATCGGAGGAGCGAATAACATACGTGGCGCTCACTTAAACGTCCTCTTCTTTTCCCGTGCATCGATAGATTTCGGGTCATGACACGGCTCTGAGGTGACATGCTTCTTCGTTGCACAAGATGGATTGTCATTATCACTGTCAGCTTTCCGTTTAAAAAAGCTTCGGATGTCCATTTTTACCCCTGACCCAATATCAGCCCACGATTATATAAAAAAGTGGGATTGGGTGCGGAATGTGGCCCTTTCAAGCAACTGGGCCAGGAAGAGAGAGCTAGCAACAGCAAAGTGTGCCACCCTGTTACAGATATTCGAGTGTCACGCGTGTGAATACGGTGGTGTCAACGAGGACGGTCCGACACTCCTCTCCCGCGTGAGTTATGGCCCGGGGAGCATCGTTGTTGACATGGTGCGAAGAGAGCTTCGCAGAACTGCATTGTCCAAAAGAGGACGCCCTGGCCCCGATTTTGACCCCCTCTTCTCCTTTCCCATGACCGCAACGTGCTACGAGCAAAGGGGAAGAAAAACGCAAAGGCACATATACAAAACAGAGCACTGGCGTGAGCAGTGGCTTAGACAGGGGGGTGGTTTGGGGGTCGAAACCCCCCCAAAATGCCGAAGCCCCCCCCCCCCCCCCCCTTTCTTCCCCGGGCCCGCTCGCTCCACTCCTTACGCAGAAGGAGCGAAGGGGGAGCACGGACTATCTCCAACTCATAGCTACGCCGATTTGTTCTGTTGGGCTTTTTGGAAGAATCCCGCTCTCTGCAGAAAACGCTCTGTTTTGGGGGCATTTTGGTGACTTTCACCGAATGCCTGTGATCCCTCACAACACAGGCTGCGGTGTTCTCGGAAGTAAGTGTTCCTCCCTATGTTTATTTATTTTTGTTTTTTGACAGTGGGGCCCGGTTGATTGCAACTGACCGGGGGAGACCTTATTCTTTTTTTGTGTGTTTATTGCTGAAGGATCCAAGGAAAGAGAGGCTGCACAGACCAGACTCCCAACCGCCCGCTGTGCTCGCCCCCGCAACGGTCTCCCTGTGTCTCTTACATCTCCTCTCTTCCCTCTTCCTTTCCCCATCGCCTCCCAAAGTCAAGCTCTGAGCGGCTGTCCGCCCCAGTAAATCTGTCGTTGCAAGTCGAAAAATGTGTCGTCTGTTTCGTCCTCTTGTGTGTTTTTTTTCGTTTTAAGTAAAAAAAAAGTGTGTGGATTTTATTTTTAGGATAGCTTTCGGTTTCTCCGTTTGCTAGAAAAGCTATTTCGCGACGTCATTCGATCCCCCGTACCCGAGAGCGCTGGGGAAGGGAGGGGGGGGGGGGGGGTAGGCACTCTGGCTTGGGGGGCAAGTGCCCTTTGCACCCCCCCGCCGACGCCCATGGATGAGCATCGTACCGGCGTGCGGTCGTGTATACTGCGTGGTCCCAGGCTAGCGGTTGTACTGCACTGGCTAAATTGCTCGTCTACAGCGAGTGACTCGTCGCAACTTTAAAATGGCTGACCAACTACACGCTGTATAAATATCCCCACAACCCAATTTTTTATTTTTTTTGACGAGCCGAGCGATTCAAGATCTGCGCGGCCAGTCCCAGACTGTCCTACCCGTGACGTCACAAACGATGATGATGATATATAAAGAAGCACGCCCCCTGTAGTTCGCGAACGCCGCCAATAAAGACGTTTCTTGAATACCGAAGTTTTGTTATCCCAGACACCGGCGAAACGCGCGCACATCTTCCAATTGCCACCACATGCGGAGTCAGTACTTGGTGGCATTGAAAAATAAATTTCCTAACTTTAAAAAACCTCTGGCACGCCAAAAAAATTTTTTTTCATGCTTGGCGTTAAAATGGCATATCAGGACATTACAAAAAAAAATTCACTATAGAGTTGCGTAGCTTTTTTTATAAAAAATAGAAATACGAGGCCCAATTCAAAGTTCCCGCCGTGCACTGTGACGTAACAGTGTACCGCAAGGTGTCGGGGCGGTCAGAAGGGAGGCATCGACCTACGTCACTAAAAGTGGGCTCACAGGAAGTCACGTGAGTTTCACTCCTCGTGCTCTCCGCGACCGCGCCAAAGATTTTTTTTTTCTGTTCTTTGTACGAGCGATTGTAGAAAACGAAGTTAAGAAGGTAGCGGCAAATGCCCCTCAAAGGGAATCACATATCCCTCCGCCGCCTCCCCATCCAATAGCGTCCCATCGTTTCCGTGACGTCGTGGCCAACGCGGGAGGGGGTTTTGCCTTGCTTTGAATATTTGCTTTATCTTTCAACCTTGACTTAGCGTTGTGGAAGCCACGAGAGGGAGATTAGAAGTCGTTTTTGTTTCCGATGGAAACAAAAACGACTTTGGGGGATTAGCTTCCCCTCCGATAGATACAAAGGCCACTTTCAAAAACTCGGTTTTCTCTCCGATAAATACAAAGGTCGCTTTCTTAAAAAAAAAAAGGGGGAGGGGGGGGGAGAGAGGGTCGGAGACAAGTTGGCATCACTCTGTAGCCATTATCTATTCATTGAAGCGGAACAAGGGGTGTTTCCAGGGAACTATTCTCTCGACTGCGGATGGATTTCAAACGGTCGCATCACGATTATGGGAGGAGCTTCTCCTACCTTCTTGACTTGTAACCGACCATAGCTGTTTATCGCTGCACCATTGGTTAGTTTGCGTGCTGTAAAATTTGAGGACGAAGAGTCAGTGGATCGACGTGATGGAGGTCAATGATGAAAGCGTTGCGAGTACAAGCCAGTGTACAAGTGCATGCCGTCAGTCTGATGATACAGGGCTATACTGGGGGAAAAACGAGCTATCAAGTTTTGAAAAAAGAAAATTTTTAGAACGCTCGCAGAAATTAGGATTGCTAGCATACGACACGCCCGATCGCATTGCTGAAGGTTCAGACACCGAAGTCGTTGAATCATCGGATGCTCTCCAGGCTAAAGATGACTGCCGTCTAAAGAATACGAACTGGTTTGTGTACCAAGTACAAGTAAACGTCAAGCACAAGGTACGTATTTTGTCAAGAACATGAGTAGAACTTGTTTACTAGGTGCACATGCGGCCGATGTATGTCTCTCGGAAATGCATGCAGTGTGATCTCTTCTTCAGTTGCTGAAATACCGGGACAGTCCCTCACACAGCGCCTTGTAGGCATTGTAGTTGATCACGTCAATTCACTGACTCCTCTTCTTCTACCTTTATAGCAACATTAAGCGATGAAAATCAAATAAAAGAAACCTTGTCTGCTTGGATCGCTTGTGGAAATGCGGAGAATAACAAAAATATTTAAAAAAAATATTACACGCGCTCGCGGTAAGCACGAGGAGGTACACAACTCACGTGACTTCCGGCGATGCCTCCCTTCTGACCGCCCCGACACCTTGCGGTACACTGTTACGTCACAGTGCAAGGCGGGAACTTTGAATTGGGCCTCGTATTTCTATTTTTTATTAAAAAAAAACTATGCAACTCTATAGTGAAACATTTTTTTTGGTAATGTCCTGCCATATGCCATTTCAACGCCTAGCATAAAAAAAAATTTTTTTTTTGGGGGGGGGGGGGGCGTGTCAGAGGCCTTTTAAATACGCAAGATAGGATACACAAAAAAAAACGACTTCACTAGTGCGCAAGCGTCCCCCGACATGTTTCATAGTAAACAAAACCGCCCAATACTACTTCAAGGCTTCCGAATATTTTTCGGATTAATTATGAAGTAATTGCAACGTCCGCCATTTTGTTCCACTTGAAATCGACATTAAAACTCCCAGCACAATGTTTTCGTTCTCCCTGGACTGGACATGGCTACTCAACGAAAACAAAATTTGGATGGTGGAAAATCTGGTCATGTCTTATTGCCAGATGCAACAGTTATGGTTGTGGTTTCACCAACGCCAGATATATGATACCTTCTTTCAGAATCGGTGGAGAGTCCGAGACTCCCTGAGACCCTCCTGACTTTACGCACTGCCGGAACAGCGACTTCCAATCCCTGAAGATGCTGTGAAAGCCTACCAGGAGTACTCAAATGCAGTGCATGCATGGTACCCAGTGGCGCAAGTGCCTCCAGGATCGGTTTAGAAGCGTGGGTCATTAGGTCAGGGTAAGTACTTCTAAAATATGTAATTGTTCAAAGAAAAAATATCTTCGATCAATGACGAGTCTCTCAAAATAAAACGGAGCTGGCAGGCAAGAAATATAAAACAAAATATATGAGGTCGAGTTCCCATTTAGAACTGAACAACGCCGCTAGAGAGTATCCACAAAGTGATCAATCTACCCATTTTTGTTAGCCTCTTTTCTTATCGACCTGGAGTGCAAGTGGCACTACTTTTCGCGTACAGAATATGCTGCCTGTAGGCTTGAGTCGTAAACCGCTCTCGCCCGCGCGATCGTTCCACCTTCCCTTCTAACCCACGAGAAAATTACTAAAGAGGCTACCCAATCTCGTGATATTTAAACCCTGAGACTGGGAAGGAAACCTGAAGATATATAAGAAACATAAGAAAGTTGACAGACAAGCGTCTCAAAGACGCTTGATCGTCACCTATCTTCTGTTTCTTCTAGACGCTTCTCTGTCATATTTCTTCTGTTTCTTTTAATTTATCTTCAAGTTTCCTTCGCGGTCTCAGGGCTTACCGCTCATTCAAACTGGAAGCGGATCCGCGTTCGCAAGGCGGTTGCGAACGCGGTTGTATAAAGATCCAGTACAATTGCACGCGCACTTGATGTCATCGAGTGCGCGTGCAATTGTACTGGATCTTTATACAACCGCGTTCGCAACCGCTTGCGAACGCGGATCCGCTTCCAGTGTGAATGAGCGGTTAGACATCATGATTAATACGCACCACGGTGAGGGGGCGATGCAACAATTTTTGTACTTTGCGCGAATACCGCTTAGAACGGATCCCTGACGTTAATGACTTATGAAACACGCGTTAGTTTTTCACCCCACGCAATAGAAGTTCCCCCAAAAAATTAAAGAAAAACGAGCAGCGTTCACCCCCTCAACTCGCAGCCAGAACAAGCGGCCACGTGATCTGGAGCCAATTATATGCCGCCAATGTTGATCATAGCCACGCGCTGGGGTTGGCAAAGCACAGGACACGCGCTGAGTTTCAGACATTGTTATGGCTTGTCTATTGTCGCCGTTGCAGTGATTGGACACGGGCCACTACCCGAATGCTTTTCGAGCTAGTAATTATCACGAGCCCAAATCGAGTGCACCCACGCAATGCTGGGGTCCAATCTATGAACCGCATTCAAATATCGTCATTGGGGTGTACTGCGATCCCCACGTTACGTCATCACATTTTGCAAAGGAGAGATTGAATGAAAATGATCGCTTTTATCCTTTTACCGCAACAAAGGAGTTTCTTGGTCAGTGGCGTTACGTGCGAGCATCCTTGAGCCCCACTAGTGCCAGTAAGCTCGTGTAAAGTGAAAAACATTCCAACTGAATATCGTTGCACCGCCCCTTTAAACATTTTTCACCCAACCTCTTTTTTGTACTAATTAGTGTTAACATTTAACGCTATACACGTAGACATTTTCAATTGTTTTCTCTCTTCGTGCTTTGCGTATGTTCCAGAGGTGAGTACTTCTCGTTATTCACGCAATGTGCGAAGCAACGAACGTGCTTCGCAATCGTTCCGGTGTCGCGCACAAGTGTATCATAGTACTAAGTTCATGCACGAATGTTGTATCACTCCTGTCGTATAGCAAGCAACGTTGCGCATCGGACGTCACGTAAGCACGTGCAATGCACGTTCCCTCGATCAGGGGCACGTCATCAAGGTCTCAATCCTGCACGATCCAGTATGGTCTCTCAAATGGCCTCGCTCCAGTCTCCGGTCTTTGGGACAACTAAAAACGGAGGACTTCGCATAAAAAGCGCTAAAATTACTTTAAGAGTAAGGGCAATTAAACGACACTTCGACGCTGACGCCACCACCCCGAATGCTGTAATGTACATACAAGGGTGGAAAATAAAAATCAAGATGACTTAAATTATGATTTAAATCGTGATTAAAATTAGACCAGTTTTACTATGATGACTTAAATCAAACCCGCCCTATAAGAGTAACTTCAAGTATAGTTTTTATTTGCCGTTTGTCTATCAGATGATGCTTTTGTGTGTGCAGTTGTTCTTCATTTAGAACGGGGATGGGCTACGACTTACGCCTGCCCTTTCTAAAAAGTTTTGCTCTATAGTTTCGGCTCCGGTATCTTGGGTGGGGGCTCGTTTGCATTGATCTTGGTTTGCGTCTCATCAAATTTGTTTTTAATATATTTTTTTAAAGTTAAAGCTTAGTTAAAGTTAAAGCGAAAGCTAAAAGAAAGGACTGTCTGTATCACTATTCCACTTAAACTTGTAGTTTTACAGCGGTTTTCATTTATCTTTTTTTTTTTGGGGGGGGGGAGGGGGTTAAATGCTGCCTTTTCATTGTTTTAGTGGAATAACACTCGTAACTAAACCGACGGCTTGTATTGAGGATTTTCTGTTTTTACGCTTTTGCCTGCGTGGTTTAAGAACCATTTCATGTAAGGGATTGTACCAGTCTATAATCAATAATCCAAACGATTTTCGTTTTTCGCGATAAAAAGAATTTGAAAGCGTTGGCAAGTGCCTAAAAATCGCTTTGTTTAGTACATAAAAAATCATAATAAACAGAAGAGAACCCGAAATCCCTGTGATCTATCTGTTGTCTTCAAAATAATAGTGAGATGTTTCTAAATATATTTTACATCCTATTATCTCACCGACATTTTCCGATATAAGTACGCCGAAGAACGAATCATAAAGTTAAACGCCTGAACATATAAGTCACGCCCCGTTTTTCAGAAGCTGTGAGTGCTTTTAGAAGATTCATAAAGTAACACCCCAAATACAAAAAAAAAAAAAATGTACACTTTTTTTTTTTTGCAAAAATAAATTAGGCATTGTTGAACGCTCATTCTCCACCTAAAGGTAGCGCTATAGGTCACAACCAGATGCCAAAGTTTCAGCCCGATCCGATACCTTATTCAAAAGTTGGTGATTTACTGAAAATTTCAGTGGGAAAATGACGGCCGACGGAGTTTTCGAATACATGGGGCTCTATGGCACCAGAAACCGAAAACGGGTAAAAATGAGCTCCATTTTCCCATTGAAATTTTCAGAAAATCAATTATAACCTTTAATAAGGTATCGGATCGGGCTGAAACTTTGGCATCTGGTTGTGACCTCTAGCGCTACCTTTGGGCGGAGAATGAGCGTTCGGCGATGCCTGGTTTTTTTTTTTTTTTTGCGGTAAAAAAACCCTGTATTTTTTTTTGTGACACCCTGTAGTACATATTTGTGTTATTTTATTGAACTATATTTTTGTTACTTTAATGTTTAATCGTATTCATTGCTCTAGTTTCTTTATGTGTTCTAAACTAGCACATTGTAGAAAAGTTACCTTGAAATATTTGCTGCCAATCATACTGAAATGTTTGTTGTTTTTCAGGTAAATCAGTTTGATTTTAATTAATGTTGCAATATACAATTCGATTTTCGGAAAGCACAATTCTTTTGACAAGTTAATATTCCCTTGTTCCGTTTCAGAAGACGCGTTAAAATTTAAAATCCGTAAATATGAATCTGCATTTTTTACTCTTATCTACAGATCGAAATGAGCAAGGCTTTATTTTTTTTTTTTATCTCAGAAACAAGGAACATTAAATTTCAGTCATATGAATCTATACCCAATCCTATAAGTATACATCTTAACTGAGTGAACTTGCATTACTCGTTTATTTTATTTATTACGGTACTAAAGCAATATCTATCTATCTATATACGTACACCATCTGACGGCTCTGACGTCACTCCGCTGCGGTGGCGCTGCTGTCCACAGAGTGAATGCGCGGACAGTTTACCTCGAGCGGATATGGTTTTTGCATATGCGCAGTGCCCTCACCTGGTGTGAGCAAACGCGGGCATGTTTGTAAAAAGGCACGTTTGCCTCTATAGTACATTTAGATGTGTGCCATCCTGACTAGCTCTTATGCCCGTGAAATGCCGCATACATGTAACGTTGACATTCAAGGTTTCGAGTATGTCTATACTCAGGTCAATATTAAGTCCGACCACAGCCAACTGTGAGGTGTAGCCGGGCCGAGTAAACCCGGCAAGAATTCAACCTCTACAGTCGGCCACAAGTGCCCGCACGGAACAACAAAGCGGCGCCATCGAGCCCTTGAGACTTGGTCTCGCCGCCCTCGCCTCGTGGCATTTACTGCCGAATGACCGCAGCTTGGAGTCCAAAGGTATACAGCGGCGCATTGGGACTCCGGAGAGAACGCAGGGGAAGGGGGAGAGCTAAACAACGAGGCCTTCTCTTTCTGGGGATGTAAAAGAAGAGAGGTACAATCGAGTACCGAAGATGCGGATGAGTCGAATACGGCGAAACCCCCGAAAGGAATATCGGCAGTCAAGAAACACGGAGAGGAGACCGGCTGGGGACACCTGCGAGTCAGCAGCCAACGACGGGACCGCTCATCGCCTGGCCATTTTTCGAGGCAACGACTGCAATCGTGAGCGAGCACACCGACGAACATTATGAATATAACATAATGTTCAAAAAAGCAGCCTGGTCTGTGTGCCCCGAATTCCTAAACTCAGGGTGAACCCACAGTATCGGTCGTCTGTTACACAACGCCACGATCCCACGGAGCCAATCAAGTAGAACCAAAAGTGCATAGTCATGCCACTCGTCGTCTTCGGTCGTTTGCTCTTTCCGGCTAGATCAATCGAGCACAGAAAATATCACTGTGCCTGATTGCTGAAGCCGGTGATTGCAAACGCGCAAATACGAGGAGCGCCAGCCATGACAGTACTATTAGTTATTGGCTTTATCGGATCGAAGTGTTTCAGATTAATGCCGCAGTCGGCATTAATCGGAAACTGCTCTGCATTGTTTTCAACCACTAAACACCCTTACACCCCTGGCGGCATCATGGGGTGTATCCTCAGTACTTAACCCTTTCTTGCACCCTCCAAACACTATTCTTACACCCTTTCATACTTTAAAGGTGTAAAAAGGGTGTTCTAGCCGTGTCGGACACCCTTCATGTAGAAAATGATGGTGCTAAAAGGGTGTTTTGAGTACTATTGCACCTTTAGGGGTGTAAAAGTTTACTCTGGTAGGGGTATTTAGACATGACCGGAAGTACACCGCCCAACACTTTTCTGCACCGGTGCAGGAGGTGTAAGTAAATCGAACGCAGCTAGTATGTTGCAGGTTAGGAAGGTAGGGCGAGGGAAAGGAATGTGGGAGAGGAGGAAGCGGACGCAACGCTGCCGAACCCCACTCGCCAGCGTTGCCTTATTTCCTCCTCTCCCACCTCCCTTTCCCTCGCCCTAGCGTCTTGAGTTGACGCCGACTATACACAAGTTTAAGGGGTTAAGACACGCCAATAATAAAATATAACATACTGCTAGGCCCCATTGCATGTTCCTATATCTATGCTATTGTTTTGAAAATGGCGCAATACTTTCGTGGATAAATCAACTTATATGCAGGACCGTCGGATCCACCCCATTCGAAAATGCCGCCATATTTGGTGGGTCAGTGACGTCGTTCGCCCAACGCGCGGCGTCCTCTTGCATACACACGCGTGCTCTGGGCCACACATACGTCTTTCTCTACAACGTGCCCATGTCACATAACTGGTCGTGACTGTATCATGGCTATGCCTTTCCAGCTTGGTCCGCGGAGCGATTCGATGCAGTGGCTGGTGCGTGGTGGTATTTATTTCGCGCTCAATTATACTTCGCAAGATCCTTTTTTTAATATTAATTTTCTTATTACTAGGCACGCGCATTATCCCGCTCTGAAATGAGTCCGCTCAAAGCACGCGGCTACACTGCGGCGAAGCACGACACACAAAGCACCAAGGCAACATTTTCCAGCTGCCTCGACTTCTGCTGTGACCGTCGGTCTCCCCTCAGTCGCAAAACTTTCGGTAGTTTTTCTTGTATTTCTTTTGTTTTTTGTAGACTTTATACATTGTAACTTCCTTCACCACTGCATAGGGAGTATTCAATGCAGCCGTTGCTGTGTGCTTGACTGCTGAGCCCGTGCCGACGGCGAGCTTCCACATTACGTTAAAACACCCAAGACTGGGTGTGAAAAAACCTTGAAACCAGAGAGAGAGAGAGAAACATTTATCCAAAAGTAGAAGAGACAGGGAAAGAAGTCAGTCAAACGACGCAGTTCTTCTGCAACGTGCCTTTCGCACCATGATGATTGCCGATCGTTCCGAGCATGCGCTCTGCACATCGTCCTCAAATATGGCGTAGGGTGTTTCCACATGACGCCAATCCGCCATTTTGTTGTTAGTTTGTTTTTTGAAACAAATTTACTAATATAAAGCATTACATCGCAACCTGTTGAGATGTCAGCGTGGTAAGACATAAGCCTCTGTGGGGTCATGGAAATCCTTGGAATGCTCGCCTTCGGTACACGCCAGAGCTCACAACAAAATCAACAAAATTACGTCAGTGAAAACACCCTATAGCGCGGAGCACAATTTAGTTTTCCGAATTTTAAAAACTGCTATCGCATACTTCGCCAATGAACAACTAATTGCACCAGATAAGACAAATGTTTAAAGAAGTTTAGCAGGGTTTTAGGTAAATGGATTTTTAAATTCGTACTCTGGTGTCCACCGCGGTCGGTAGCATTACCTCAAAGAAATATTAATTTATTTCAGGTGCTCTTTGAAGGTAATTTCAGCTGTATGTGAAATACCCCCGTACACGTGCACAATGGGACACAACGCGAACATTATATCGCCACGTTTTCGCATTTTGATCAGACACAGTACTAACACCAGACTACCTCATTAGTTGGTGTCACCCATGACCATCCTACCACAGTAATAGTCAGATGACAGCTTTTAACTGCAAGAAAACGAGAAAAAAAAATAAGGAAAGTTGTCAGGCCATTGTGTTGGATACGTGAAACATTCTTGCATCACAGATGTTTAGCAATACCGAGTTCTTAGACACCAGACGCCTACGTTTACGGCGCTCTTCATCGGATAATTGAACGCACGACATGAGTACACTTGATAGTTGTTCCTAGAATGAAGCGACACTACCGCTATTCGGGCTGATAAACCTGGCGATCTTCCAGAGCCTTCCATACAAGTTCCTCTCCCTCAGTGCGCACAGGTGGTCGAGCTCCTCCTCGCCTACCCCTCAGGTCACATGATCTCCCCGTTAACCAATCGGTGTCGAGCACCTCACCCCTCCTCTCCCACCCCATAACAATGATAATCAGTGTCGAGCCTTGCGGCCACACGTTTATGCAGCGTTCACGAAATGCCGAACACCGAGCCAGAATGTTTCACATTAAAACGTGCAACAGGGTGTCAAACTGCCATCTGCCGGAAGCAGAGCGGATGCTCGCAAGGCTTTCCTGCCAAACGGCACCTCAACTCACGGCGGTGTACCGCGAAATGCTGGAAAGACACTCACTTAATAAACTGAATAGTCTGGGTTCGATTCACACCTGGCACAAACACTTTTTTTAGTGCGATGACGTCTCCTCCCCTACTCAAAAGACCACCCTTTTATCCATGCTACACTTTTGGGCTTCACGAAATGCCAAACAACTAGCCAAAGAATGTTTCACGTTTAAAACCCTCAACGTGTTTTTAACGTGCGGCATTTCAGTATTACCTCATCTTTCTGCCCGCCTGGCACGCTGTAGTGTTAATAAGCATAACAGTGACGCGACTGCATGGTCGGAGTCATTTTGGAGCATACGACTGCACATATTAAGATTAATGTATCAGCCTGTCCAACTAAAAGGCAACGTCTACTTTGCCTTCTCACTTATGTGCAACCCTTTGTTAGCATCGATTGCACAGCAGCAATTCCTCAAAAACAAAGAACTAGCATTTAGTTCTGTGGAGAAGCACCACACATGGTAACAATATGACTGAAGGACAGCACGAACTGCTGTGAATGGCTATTTTAAGTACTCAATCCAAATGAAATAATGTCAAAATACAATAATTTTGAGCACCCAAATTATGTTTCCTTCGAGTTCTATAGATTATAATTAGGGGTGTGCGAATATTCGAAATTTCGAATATGAATCGAATATTTTCCTTATTCGAAACGTATTCAATTCGAAAATTGCGTATTCGAAGTCCCCGAATATTCGGCCAAAGCCGAATATTCGAAAACGTGAATATTCGCACAAACTGCGAATATTCGAGCAAGTAACGAATAATCTGCCTGCCACGCATTCCCCTATGAATATGTTTATTCACTGACAGAGGCGTATGATGCGTTATCGGTCTGCTCCGTTTCTATCTGTCCGATGGCAGCAAGACAGGATCAGTTTAAGACTTTTTCTCGCCAAGCCTCTTTGTTGTGTGGCACTATTATAGCAATATGTGATGTAATTGCGCGTTCTATAAATTGATACAATAAAATGAACCTAGAGAGTGAAATATAAATATAAAATATTTCTCGAAAGTGTTATCTAGTATAAATGTTTGAGAAGTAAAAAACCGAAAAAGCTAGGTGCGAGCAGAACATTGCATCGCCATTGATAACAACTCCTGCCACTCCCGCGCACTCAAAACTAGGGATGTCGCGAACCTGCCCAGGTTCGAAGTTCGACCAAGTTCTACTTTTTCGAACCTTCAACGTGATGTTCGACCAGGGTTCGACTGAAGTTCAACTTTTGTGTGCATGCGCGAAAATTAAAAAAAGCGAGTTGACTCCACCTGGCGGAGAAAAAGTGCAATAATGGTTGGGTTTATTGGCATCACTGGTTCACACTAATAACTAATTAAAGCGTTAAAAGTGCATATTTTCACTTTTATATGGTGTAAACATTAGAAACCATTTTATGAAATATAAAGTAAAGTACTTCCTAAATTATTTGTTTCCCGAAATTCGAAATATTCGTGTGGCAGCGGGGCAATTTGTCCTAAGTCGAACTTCTTCGAATTTTAGTGAAATTTCGCAGGTTTCCTGAGTGAAAGGGTTTTCCTACTGGCGAAAATGTTGTCACGGAACGTAGGGAGCGCTTACTTTCTGAACACGTTGAGCAGTTAATTTTCCTACACGATAATTTGTAACGAGTGCATTACTAGAAGTATCTTTAGCCTGCTACAGCCCAGTAAAATGCAGTTGCATTGATTTATTTCAAAAAGGCAATAAAACTTGCTGTTACCTTTTGTTTTGCCATTTTTTATTACTAGACACATATTCGATATTCTGAATTGCTCGTTTTTTGTCTTATTCGTATTCGATTCGAAAATTTCAATATTCGCACACCCCTAATTATAATAAAACTGCAATTTATAATTCAGATAAAAAACAAAGCACTTCACATTTGATTATGAACATCATTAGTTTATATGTAGAACTTCATAACAAAAATTGGTATGTGAATGATTAATATACCTTAAAAACAATTCTGCTGAATTCACTAAGGTTCTTTTAAAGTTTGCATAGATTGTTCCTGCTAATTTACTCACTTCAGTAAAAGTGATAACTAAAAAGAATTGGCATAAAAAAAATAAACGTAAAGAAGAGTACATATATATCTTGCAATACTGAAGTATCCTTGCTAAATCTCGAATTGGAAAAAGGTACCGCCAGGATATCGCAGTCCATCATATATACAAGCCGAAAATGTATTCAGGAGTTGTGTCCTGTCTTGCTTCGGCAGTGTGCTTTTCCCTTAGCACCAGGGTGCACTACAGCGAAGCAAGACACACAAAATTGTGATGCCTACTCCGCAGTAGTCGCTTCTCTGCAGTACACCAATGCACGGTGAGAAGTGCACACAACAAAACTAATGTGCCAGAAGACCATGAACATGAAAATTATTGCAAAAATTCCGACTTCCGTCAGTCTTTGATACAAAAATGCAGTGAAATAGTATGGTATTGGAGGCAATAATCAAAAGTTCTGGTAACTTGCATAAGCCTAAAGTAACTACCGGCCAGGTGGCCAGACCTCAGCTATTATGTTTTCATTATTATTAAAGATAAATTTTAAGTTTTGGCACAAATTCCTCACATTTTGGTAAAATGTGGCAGGATGTAGCAGCGTAAACGCTTTGGTGCAGCAATCACATCACTGGCATAAAGGCCGACGGAAAAGATGTTAAACAAACAAGCTGAGCTGGTGCAACCTCATGAGAAGGCAATGAAACAGCAGCAAAAAAACACCTCAGTTCCATTTTGATGTCAATGTTCCAAGGCCCGATATCAACAAAAAGCTGTCTATGTCCACTTCATACACTTAGTGCACTGCTCAACATCCATACACTGCTGCACGAGATTGTTGGTCTGTTGTCTTTATTACCTCCGCCTTTACAGTGCTCATATCAAGAATATTAAGGCTTCAGCGATTTGAAAGACCATTCCAATAAGGTGCCTCTGTACATCTGTACTTCAGGGAGATTATCCATAACAATGAAAGCATAAAACTGCAAAGGCATGTACAAAATCCAGCAAGGTGTTGTCCGCCCACAAGTAAAACCAACCATATGTTTCATCACCTTTACGAAGACAAATGAAAGCACCAGTAATAAACTCATAACAATTAGACACAGCAGAGATCTCCTTTTTTCAGATTCAAGACTACCAACTCAGGAAGCCTCACAAGGTGGGATGCCCTGAGAAAACCGGTGAACAGAAGTAAAACGCTGAACTCGTGGCATTGAGCCAGACCATTATCACAAGGCCATGGTTTATTACACTTCAGATGATGGATGGCTGACACTGTAAGTATTGGAAATATTCACACTATTATACACCAATACAAGTGCAATAACTTTCGAGTCGGGACTGTCTCTTTCCAAAACAGTTTAATGTAACATTACTAAAAAAAAAAAATTAAGACAAACTCCTACACAAATCTGGGCACAATCGAGTGAAGGCAGCACTGCCGGCATCATTCATGAAACTAAAATTCTATGCAGGACCTGGAAGTGCCTAAACGTGCGCCAGTCGTCGAAATTGAGAGGCACAAAAACAAAAACGGTGTTACCTCTGTGCAGAGCTACATTTGACACGTGATTATGAGAGGTGATTAATATTAACAAGACTGCAGTGATGGTCTGGAAAATGTATACCCCATAAAGAAACAAAGCCCAGGACATGAAGAGGGGTTCTCCTTCCAGCTATTCATCATCACAATCGTCTCTTCAGCTGCCACGCGCACACACACACACTTCACAAATGTGTGATAAATACTCGAAGGTACACACCCTTGTGGAGAAAACAAAGAGAGAGGGGAAGGGAGGTTTACTAGTGGAGGCACGCCTGCAACATTTCGAAAAACGGTCACTTGACGTCTTTGATGTGATTCTTCAGGTACTTCATCATCCCGAAAATGCGAACACGCTTTTGACCTGGAAGCGAACGAGAGATTAACGCATTCAGAGACATGTTCCGGTGGGAGAAGGAAGGTCCACCACAAATGCATTCCTAGTTCTCAGACTAGCAAAACTTCCAGTCTCTATAACTTTTTGCAGTATGCGGGTTTAGAGTCACCAGTATAAACAATTACTGCAACCCCCTCGTATAATGCCCCACTATAATGCCCCACAAGGAAAATAAATTATGATGATGATAATGAATAGTCTGCTGAGCCCAGAGTAGTGGTTCCTCCATGACAGAACAGTAGAGTGTAGCATAAAGAATGTCTATTGATATTTCTCTGATTATCAAATCACTGGTAGTACAGTCTACTAGCAAGGAGTATTTGAAATAAGTAGTACATTTAATAGTGCAACAATAGAGTACAAACTTACAAGTCTACTAATGCACTTTCCCAGACTGCTCCAGTCCTTGTTCCTTTCCACACAAATCCCCCAACAACTACTTAGTTTTCTTTCCAAACTCGCCATGCCAAGGTTCAAACCTGCTCACCAAAAACCCTGAGAAGCTCCGGATCACAGATACCAAACCGTTTGTTCGATGGGTCCTGCACAAGAAAAAAAGAAACATTCCCAGAAAGTTTATTACAAACAGCATAGTGAGCACCCATGAAGAGCGACAGAGATGAAACTAGTGAGAATACTGCGCTCCAACTCACAATAAGCTCCCTCTCCCGGAATATGCCCCACATTCTCTTCACCACGTCATGCCTCGCCATCTGGAAAAGGCAATTGCACACCATGATCTGACAAATGCACCAACAGTCATTCACATGTCGATAACACACATGTGCTGCAGCACCTAAAATACGTCAGTTGGACAGACGGGCGTCCGGAACACAGGCTGTCACACCTCCAATTTATGAATAATTACCAACAGGCTTCGACGAGCATGTAGGCATAAATCTGTAGGAAATTAAAACATTGCCAGCATAAAAAGTTTTTCCCTGTCTCTCGTTTTTTCTCTTACCAGCATAGCAGAGATCTGAATGTGTTAGGAACGCCGAATGGAGGGGGCAAATGGAAGCATGCTGCTGTCAATTAGCAGGAGGCTCTCTGTGGTGTTTGTGCAAATAATTGTAGCTTCTCGCGCAGTGCCTGCATTACAAGATCCTCCATCTCTTCAGGTCAGAACTCACCACTAATCAGCAAGCTTGGTTCTACACTACGGTAGAACTGCTTTGTGACAATCGAGCCAAACTTTGGAATAAAAGTTTGAGGATTGTCAAGCCTCTTGACTGCATAAATTCAAAAGCTTTAAGGTTTTACTAATCTGCTACCCTAAAGGCGCATTCACACCGGCAATGTAAGCAGGTGGTGCTGATGCGACTCAGATCGCATCACAGAGAAATTAGATGGTCACACTGGCGTGCGTGATGAGCGTAGTCCAACGCTTCGTTGGCAAGCCGCTTCTTGAAAAACTCTTGCTCCGAACGCAGTAGATTTGGCTCAGCCGCTCCGTGACTAGATCGCATCACAAAATGTCTGGTCAGCAGGCGACTGCTCAAATCACGTTGCTTTTTCCCACGATGGTCGCTATTGCGATGAAAGTTATTGTGCGACTAGATCGCATCGCCGATATGAACGCGCCTTAAGGAATTAGAAGATCCCCTAAATCGGGCGGCTCGGCAACTTCAAATGTTTAAGAGCAGGAATGGTTTTCTAACTTCGGGTTTCAAAACATTTGACATATCTAGCTTTATGTTTCCCTGGGCTCTGTCCAACGTCTCCTTGAATAAGACATATGCCACAAGTGCAAGCTCGTATTTCTGATCTGCTCCCACTGCACGCATCTCACCGAAATGAGACCACCTAGGCAATCTGCTTACACTACGTCAAATCTTGTTATTGCGATTGTCAGATTTAACTCATCTCAGATTTACGAAAACTTACAAAATCACCTTCCAATTTTCTATGGTTCCAATAAAGAAATATTTTAATAGTATGAATTTCAAAATACCAAATATTTCAGAACAATGTACAAAATTTAATCGCTCTTGTATGTAGTAAACACCTCATTATTACAAATTTTTTCCTAAAAAATGAATTAAAGGTTGTTTTGAGCTCCCGCTACTTTCGTAGCAGCTCTCAAATCTGACAACTATCGGAGTCATCTATACTGGGCAAGTTTGGCATTCTTTTGAAGGTACCAACAGTAAAGCAACCATGACCAGAGATCGGGCAACTACCGTGATATTCCGAGCAAGCGCCCCCACCCGTGCAAGAGCCCCCCCCCCCCCAACTTCAGTGCTAATTTCACATTTCTGCGCCGCTCCGGGAAAACGCCCCTCCTCGCTCCGCACCCGTATTGCCCGTATCACGGGCCGCGCTGACCGCGCCCAGGCAACACTGGCCTGCAAAGTTCAGTCCAAGAATCCAATCCAATCCAATCCTACTTTGCAGCCCGATCAGCCCGGTCACTCACGCGCCATTGTCGCTTTGTTTTCGGGGTGTCAGGTCGGCTATGCATTCTTACACAGTGGCAAAGAAAATCGAGGTCGTCCAATGGCATTGTGAAAAAGGGAAAGACGTACACCAGACGGTCTCGACACATCAAGCTCGACCGGATACGGGAATGGGACAAGAATTTTGACAATTTACTACAGTCAAACTACAGGAAAGCCAAAGTTCGACGAAAGCTAAGTAACGGCGCGCCGGTGTTCAGTGAATACGTGGACGATGCGCTCTTCTAATACCTGGAGCGTGAAAGAAGTGCAGAATGAGTCATTAGCAACCAGCTTCTTTCTGAAGAGGCTGTCAAAATAGCCAACGGCTTGCAGTTGGGAAACATCGCGTGAATGCTGCGAAATTTTTCTTGCAGCCGACTCTGAGGAGTCTTGGTGGTTTTGAAAGTGATTTACATAGAGGTGACAAATCTTTGGCCTAATAAAGTCTATGTTCTCAGAGATAAATAAAATACTAAATCTGCGTGCACTGCGCTTTTTTTTTTTGTTTTCTGGCGGAAAAATTTTGTCGTTGCCATCTTGAATTTTGGTGCCGTTCCGGGATAGCGCCCCACTCTTGCGGGTAATTTTGACTTGCTTGCTGGGGGGCGCTTGCTCGGAATTTTACAGTAAATATTTCCCCCGCCATGTTGTGTTACATTTGGGAGGAGAGAAAACATGATCCTCGTTTCTCTCAAACACTTGAAACTAAGTAGCGTTTGCACCAAGTGCATCAGTGTAATGAATAAAAAGTGTGGATCTATTTCCGCAGCTCGTCAGTGGCATGCTGGTGGACACAAAGTAACACATGCCTTGCAAGGTTAAGCCTTTTGCAGTCAAACAATCGGCAGATGCAAGAGGGCTAGCTAACTTGACAGCGGAGGCCAAAGAGGGCGAGATAAAGGCACCCCTTTTGGAATTTGCTTGGGGAGATTTGAACCAAATATCCCTGCTACACTGAAGGTGCCTCTATACCTACAGATGATACTACTGCTCGTGGAGTTTTCGCCAACCTAGTTGTGCTAAATGGAGGCTGCTGCAAACCAGGACATTTGAGGAAGTTGCAGACCTCTATCCGGTTAGACTCACTCAAAACAGAACAGCAGACTGGGCCATGAGGCCTCAGAAGCTTCATGGCCTCATGAAGAGGAAAAAGGAAAAACTTTTGCAGCCTCTTGCGGCACCGGAAAATCGCACCGACAATGACGCAGCCTAGTGGGGAAAAGAAGGATCGCCCAATTTCCCACTGACCAAACTTCAGTTTCATGGTCCCTTTAGTCTGCTCGGTTACACTGAGCGAAATGTAAACGTATGAAAGGGAAGGACATGCTCCTCTTTGGTTGGTTCAAAATTCTTGCTTGACTGACTTAAAGAAAGGCTGAATAGAAAAAATGTTCAGCCTTTCCACTCGTGAAGAAGGAAGACCAGCGGAGCTGTACTCGATACACTGTGTGCTTCTTCTTCGTCGTCGTCTGTTTCTCGCGCTGTTTCCTACGATGAATTCCCACCAACGCGCCCAACTATCCATTCTTCTATTATAGCTGGAAAGGTTGCCGCCATCTACGAGCAACGGCAGAAACCATACTGGTTGTGTGCTTGCCGCCGTCGCTTATAGATGACAGTAGCTGTCCAGGTAGCTTTGTGTCGACATACACGGACACGATCCTGGGGAACCTAGCCCTCAACAGCTCCGCTGTAAAACCAGCCATGGTGCCCAGTTGCTCATGCACCGATTTGATCCTGAACAACCCTGCAGGACACTAGTGAGGAGCGAAAACTGCAGGTGCTCGACCAATCCTCTACTGGTCTCTCGTGTACTACGCACTTGACAGAAGTTCAGACAAATGGCACAGAAACCAGTGCATGTCCCTCAGAATGTGCTGGGATGCTGATTCTATAAAGGCCTTTGGCCTAAAGGTCTTTGCAATACCTGCGAAACAGGGGCATGACGTCCCAAAGTCTATAACCACTACAAAACATTTACCGCTACAAAACAGGTAATTTAAAAATTCCCAATAAGGGAGGTTTCAAATTATTTGCACTCAGAGCACTAAATATAAATTCAATGAAAAAAAAAATCACAACACAGGTTATAATATAAACAAACATGTCCCTTTGAATGTACCATTTCCAAAAATCTATAATACTGAAGAAAAAAAAAGGATTTTTTAATCTCTTGAGTGCCTTGAGCGCCCGAGCACACCGTAAAGTTCCGAGAGAACGCCCGACCCCGAGAGGTCGCCCATCCCATTTTTCTGGCTAAATATCTGTAACATAAAAATTCCGAAACATCGCCCAACCCCCGATTTTCGTCGGACAACGTGCAATATGTCCGACGGGAATCGCATCAACTGCGTAATTTGCTGCACCGGCACGTCAGACAAGCGAGTTTATAGCGGATTCCCTCGTTTTTGTCTGCGATCTGCGTGTGCAATCTCCATTCCATGAGAGTTGGTCCTGCGTGTACTATTCGCAACTTTCACGACCTATAGGGGGCGCACTGGCGCCTTTCAAAATGGCTGTCATCTGGATGATCGTCGTAGAACAGCAGTATGAGGCTGGGACTGCAACGCGTAAGTAAGTCCAGTTTTGCTATATACGAGCAATATTGTAGCCTTACTTTGTTTTTTCACATCAGGAAGGTGCAGGCGAGCACCTTTATTTTGAAGTCGATCATCCAGGAGCTAGGGAGCGCGATTCTTACACCGCGGTATTACCATCGCTGAAAGTTGCGAATACTGCATCGTGAAATATGATTTTGCTGCGTTCGCGATCTGCGGTATTTGTTCCCGTAACATATGAGTTTGTAGTGGATTCCTGCCTTTTTGTCCGCGATCTGCGCGTGCGATATCGATTCCTGTGACAGGCAAGTTTGTAGCGGGTTCCCGCGTATTTATCGCATCGTGAAACGTGAATTTGCGGTGTCCGCGATCTGCGGTGTCAGTTTCCGCGTCACGTAGTTTGTAGCTGGTTTTTGATAAAGTTTTGCTGTGGCGTCCCCAAAGATAGCCCACCCCATGTTTTTCACCATTTATCTCTTCATTTTGGGTGGGCGTTCTTTCGGAACTTTACGGTACTTGGGCATGCTCCCATGCAGGTTTCAGTTTCGATTTGCTCCCTACCTCTCCCAACTGGGCTGTCTATTTTATTCTTACGTGTAGAGCAATGTTTTGTCTCATAGTACACCTGCTGATGGCATGTGGAATGTTTTGTTCAGGGGGAATTCTGTCTCGGGTTGCCCCTTTGGTGTTCCAGAAGGGCAAGTCTATGACTAAACAAGAAAGCGACAGTTCCAAAAAAAGGATGTAAGTTAAGGCCATCCGAAAAGAGTGACCCCGGGCTGGGATGCCACTTTGCATAGTACCGTCTTGAAAAATATAATTCTATAAAAATATCCTAGGTTGGAGGCATCCACGCATCAATTAACTTTGAGCCCATAGAACAGAGTGTCTTCGATAAAGAAATATATACTTCATAAAGCATGCTACAGTGTTTCTGCATGGGACCAAAATTTGTGTTCGACGTGCGTGAAAAAAATCCGGCACCTAAAGGTTAACTGTTTTGTGGCTGTGCTCTTTTGATGTACTGTTTTGGAGCATGCTATTCTGTCACTGTGCCATTTAGATGCTGTGCTGCTTTGGCGCATGCTGTTCTATTGCAGTCTCCTCTTGAACAACACTCAGTTGTTCCAGCTTACATTGTCCAAGACTGTACCATTCAACCAATTTCATGTGGAGCTTCGTGCTGACTAAACCGGACAGGACCATGGGTGTCTCACGCCAAACCATCAAAAGGCATCTTGGCCAGTCAAGACTGTGACAACAATGATGGCTAATTACAGATCACAATTCCTCCAGAGTTTGAACAACTAATAACACAGGACACAAATGTGTAAAGACGGAGATGACCAGCAAGAAAAATGTTCAGTTTACATCAAACTTGTGAACTACTAGCACAAAGTTCATAATTTGGCTGGCAACACACAGCTTCAGCAAACATGATGACAGAACCCATGTTTCAATTCAACGGCGTTTATAGCCCACCGTCATAGCCAGGAGCGACATGGAACCAAAATGCAGCTGCAATTACCACTGCCAGCCTCCGAGGTCAGTGACAAGGTTAAGCCAAACTGTTACCTTTGAATGTACAGTCAAAACTAAGCCACAGAATTTGCGCACCTGGTCATGATCCCATGACAGCAGCCAGTTCAGGAGACAAGGCACACTTCCTCGAGTATGCAGTTTCTGAAAGAAGAAAAAGAAAGCATTGCATTGAGAACAATCGAAGGCTTATAAGGACCATGTTATTAGTCCAAAATATTGCCTCCTGCCAACTTTGTGCAACTATGACAGGTTCGATTGAAAATTTATGTGCCTGCTTCCAAACAGACAGTGGCTTTTGACAAGACACAGATTGACATATTCAGCATAAACCTGCTAAAACAGACGTAGATAGGGGATATTCATTCAGCTTGAAGTGTTGCGTCACGAGAAGGAAGACTGCCATTGTCTGGCACTAGTGTGGTCAAAGTCGTGATTTACGGCAGGTGTTCTTAAGGTTAGCTGCATAACGGTCAATTTGAAAGCAAACAAACAATGAGGATAACTTGCACAGATAAACACTGATCTCTTCCCGATCGTCGAATGTGGTCAGTGGAAGGAACAAATTTAAATATGGACCGGATGCAGCAAGTGAGCGGCTCTGGCGATATGCCGAGTGGCACTATGGACATGAAACACCCAGTGTTCCAAAGCTACCAGTTTCTGACAAATGGCTAGTGAACTATCCTCCATGACTAGCCTTCTACAATAATAACACATGAGCATGCCATCGAAGAGAGAGGATGACGCTTAAATTTTTCTATGTATATGCATATACATAGAAAGAGAAGGGAGACAAGGGTGTTTATACAAACAATGACGATAAGAGGCACTGCCCGGCACCAGTGTCGCCCCGATTTCCGGCTTGCCGTGGCATGCATGCTAAAGCGGGTAAAGCCTATCGCAGCCAACGCTAGCCAGCGCAGCATTGCTTCGTGCGACTCGTGCTTCGCAGCTTGATGCGCATTGTTGGGCGTGCATTGGATCACATAAAACTGGACGGTCTGAACCAAATCTGGGACATATGGCTGTCCCGACAGGGATGATGCGGGACTTGGGACGCTTAACGAAAAGTCGGGAGAGTCCCGCAAAATCTGGTAACTTTAGTGGCAGAAGGCCACAAGTGGCACATCTCAGGGACACCAGGCGCCTGATTGGACACCTATCGCCCAGTACACCCCGTTTCACCTTACGATGGACTGCAAGGGTGCCAAGCTGTTGAAGAAAAGCCAGTCCAATGCTGTTAACCATGTTGAATAAACCTGAGACTGGGGCAGAAATGAACACACACACAAGTCGAAGGAACAGAAAAGGACAGGAGGACGTCTCCTGTCCTTTTCCGTTCCTTCGACTTATGTATTCATTTCTGCCCCAGTCTCAGGCTAATTCAAAATGATTAACATTCACCAGGGCCCGTTTGCTCGAAGCGCGGTTAAGCGCTAACCGCGGCTAAGGTTAGCCGCAGTACCTAGGAGAAAGATTTTGAAATCACGTGACTGGCTCGGTAGGGATGCGGGGAAACATCGCGGTGCCCCGGTGAGTGAGCGCCGCTCGCTTTGGAACCAATATGTTGTTGTAGCTGCAATATCGGGCGCGTTTGTCAGCAATGAATGGTGCAGGAGGCTTTCGCTTTGCCTTATTTCACTTAAAGCGCAAAGCATGAGCAATGACCTCGCCGCATTTTTTAGAGTCTGGTTCTGGCCATTCCTAAGCGTAAATGAATGCGATAATTGTCGGCAAGGCAACGTCTTTGGAAAGTGGATTGCCTTGACTCAATCGGCTGGGTATTTATAGCACACAAAAGCGGACAGCGTCCTAACAGACCTTTTTCTAAATTTCCCAAGCACTGAGGTGCATGCTACGAGTGTAGTTACACGCGTTGTATGTGCTGGCATCTGCAGTAGTAAATGTTCTAAAGCAAAAAGTCTAAAACAAATTTTGCCTTGCACCCGCGTTCATCAAAGCCTTATTATGATTATTTACTTCGAATCTTTTATAGAAGGAAGGCCAGCGCACGCGGACCGGAGAATTACACTTCCAGCGTTCTCCTCGATGCTTGGGTAATTTACTACCGTAAGTTCCGAGAGAACGCCCGCCCCCGGAGGTCGCCCATCCTGTTTTTCTGGCTAAATATCTGTAACATAAAAATTCCGAAACATCGCCCACCCCCGATTTCCGTCAAACAACACGCAATGTCTGACGGGAATCGCATCAACCGCGCACTTTGCTGTACCGGCACGTCAGACAAGCGAGTTTATAGCGGATTCCTGCATTTTTGTCCGCGATCTGCGTGTGCGATCTCCATTCCACGCAAGTTGGTCCTGCGTGTACTATATTGCATTGTGAAATATTATTGTGCTGCATTCGCAATCTGCGGTATTTGTTCCCGTAACGTACGAGTTTGTAGCGGATTCCTGCCTTGTTGTCCTAGATCTGCGCTTGCAATATCGGTTCCTGTGACAAGCAAGTTTGTAGCGGGTTCCCACGTGTATATCGCATTGTGAAACGCGAATTTGTGGTGCCCGCGATCTGCGGTATCAGTTTTTGCGTCACATAGTTTGTAGCCGGTTTTTGATAAAGTTTGCTGCGTCCCAAAGATAGCCCACCCCATGTTTTTCACCATCTATCTCTTCATTTTGGGTGGGCGTTCTTTCAGAACTTTACACTAATAGGTCTATTTTCACTGGAGCCAAATTACAGTTTTTTTCAATTTATGATGGTGTTATATACAGTTCTTAGATGCTGGCTAACCATGCTGCCAGTGTACTGCCCGCCTTTCACTGCTCACTTCTTCCTTATCGTTTCTGGGACTGAACTTCGTAGTCCTCTTTCGAACTAGGAAGGAAATTTCAACGAGGCTTGTCTTCCATTCAGACAGCCAAGAATTTAGAAATTTTCCGAACAAGGGTAAATTGAGTTTTACCTTACCCAATATCTGTACCACGAGCAACAAAAAATTTGTCTGCTCAAATGTATGCCGCACTGCATCGCAGGAACCCGGTAGCACGCAGAGTTGTATATTGGGAGAGTTTGGCCAATAGGCGGAGCAAAGGCCGTCGCCAGCGCCGAATATTCCCCCCGCGGTTAGAGCGTAAACTAAATATGCGACAATGCGCCAACCAATCAGCGAACCGCGACGTCACAATATTGGAAACGACATTTAAAGCGTGAAATAGAAGCGTTCAATCTCGCAGCAGCACGACGACGACGACGACGCTGAGAGGGTGCCACACCGGGCGTTGGCGGTGCATCAGTCTAAGCCCTGGCCCTCGGTAACTCGTAGGCGGCAGCTTTCTGCTTTGACTGGGCTACCCCCTTGGAGCCTGATGCTTCGACCCCAGTGAGCGACAGCACCATCAACTTCCTGGGGCTCCTTTGTGCAACCGTGTACCGATCGAACGGCAGGCCGCAGATCCCCTTGGCCCACTGCTGACCTGCTTCAACGAAATGTGGACATCTTCAAATCGAACTGACATCCTCCGCAATAGCAACAATCCATCTCGTCGTCACCTTGCATGTGTATACTCATCGCATTATCATGTTCATTACACGCGGCACCGCGGGCCTCCACGGTACAGGCTGTTGCCTTTCCGCGGTGCCGCGGCTGTCCAGACCCGAATAAAGACATTACATTACATTACACTAGCAATGATCGCAACTAGGTTGCCTCAATGTCCTTCTGTATAGGGGGATGCCACCCTTTGTAGTACCCGATGCCGACAGCATGTGCTCACGGGTAAAATACAAAGAAATCGAAGAAAACAAAATATCGCCATAGCACAGTCAGCGCCACAAACGCGTGCAGGGACACGCTCTTTCACACGCTTCTGAACAAAAAATAAAAGTGTGGGACAAAATGGCCAGACATCTCCACCCTAAGCAAAGCGCACGTGAAGGCACCCTAATCGCAACTACGCAGTTTGCTGTGGTTCAGAACACGCGTTCGTTTATTCTATTGTTGAATATGGACTTGACGAAAACCTCACATGCGCCGCGTTTTCAGTCACCAAGAGTTGCACCTTTTTACTATAGCGACGCTAAAACGTCTTAAATTAGTCGAGTCACACTTTTAGAGCTAACAACCACCGCTAGGGGCTGTTTCGCGGTTTGTGGTTGGCCACAAGATGCTCGCCTATTCAATCCAATGAATGGCCAAACTCTCCCAATAAACGGCTCTGGCAGCTAGCACGCGTTCTTGGGTCCCCCTTTTTGGGAACTTTTTCCACAGAAGCCACTTATATTCGCTACAACCAGTAGGTGACACCAGCTATCACCCTATAATAAAACATGGAGCTATTGCTCATCCAAACTTGGCAAGGTACTTGTAGGTAGCTAGTAGGGAAGGGCGGTTAACTTTTAACTGTGGTTAAAGTTAACCAGCTTCGAGCAAATAAAGCGCGAAACACATGTACGACGAAACCGTCCGATCCGACGTGCGGATTGCCGGAATGACCTTGGGGGGAGAGGGTTTTCGTAGCACCGGAGAGCGTCAAAAACCCTCGCCTCCGACCGTCGTATTGCGCGGTCGGACGTCGGATCGGACGGTTTCGTCGTACATGTGTTTCGTGCTTAAGCCCTGAAGACAACACCAATGCGATCACGAACATGGAAACTGCGTACGCCGCAGACATTTTGTCAAACGAAGCGACGGGGCCATGCGTGGCTCCCTGCATCCCTACCGAGGCAGTCACGCGATTTCAAAATCCCTCTCCTAGGTACTGCGGCTAACTTTAGCCGCGGTTAGCGCTTAACCGCACTTCAAGCAAATGGGCCCAGCTCGCCTGCACTTTTACTATATTATCTCCAATGCTGTGTAAGTGCCACATGACCTTTGAGAAGGGTGCAACCATGGGCACATATTCACGGCGTTCACAACGCTGGAATAGCTGGGATGGCTCGTAGAGTCTGCTGTGGTCCATCATAAGCTGAAACGGAGTGTAGCCCTGGACGCTGCTTAAGGAAAAGATTGTTTTTTTTTGCATTTCAAATGCAGCACATCATTGGTTCTTTTCTCTTTCTTTTTATTTGAATTATCTTTTGATTGCATTTCGCTCTCCTTCTCCTCTTCAACTCAGCTACTCAGTCATACAAAACAGGTAGTTTGAGAGTATGATTGCTTGCTCGCCGATTGATATCGCATGAGAGTACTCTACTTAGGTTATGTTTCCAAGCGCCTGTGTGACTGCGAGACATAAATCATAGAACAGAACAGAACAAAGCATAGTTCTATTTTCACAAGTAACAATGTCCAGTAGTATAGTAGTATGCATTTTGGGGGTGGTTTGGGAAACTGCTTCATAGTAATGAAAATATATTTTGCCACAATAGTTATTTTAAGGCCAATTCCTGTATACATGATGAGTCCCCATCTGATTTGTTTCAGAGCATATCATTATTGAATTTTAATACAACAATACACAAAACAATTTCCTACACAATTGTGGCGTTCTATTTGTGTTTGTCATGTTGACACAAGTCAAGCTTCATTTCTGTAAAGAATAACTGCAAACAGATCCCTCAGTTGTAGGGCCACTTAATTATTTCAGTTAAAATAGTCATTTGCAAGACCAAATCCTACTAACGTGTCAGCTTCTTGATGCATTTGATCAAACTTCCAAGTTTTATTCAATGGACTTTTTTTTTTTTAATAACAAAATAATATGTGGTATGTTACCTTCAAAACAGTAAGCTTTTTTTACATCATTACCAAAAATGTGACAGTGCCACATGCAGTGACAGTGTGCCTGACATGTGCAGTGACCAAGTGCAGTTTGCATACGTGGAGCAAAATATTATGTGTTTCTCAATCTCTGATGTTATTTTGTAGTGATGGAGCGAATCTGCCGAACATCAGATTCAGCCAAGTGCGGCGGATATTTGGGAAACCCCTGCATATGTGCGAGAACGCGACGGGACCATTGCAAATGGAGACCATGCGGTTACCATCGTAGAGTATAGTACTACCAGTGAATACGGCGAGGTGCGGAGTAGGCGACATGGTAACTGTGTGTTTGCCAGCCTTTGCGAGTTTGGTCGATATTTTATGCCTCAAGAGCAGAAGATCGACCAGGAACTGATGCAGTCCACTGTGCCAAGTGACAAATGATGCAGTAGATTCTGGATAACATGATTTCTATTTGATCTTTCCAGCGAAGTTTATGAGACGGGAGTGTGAAGGAGCGTTTTCATGCATTTCGGGTTTGATTTCATGTCCTCCATACTCCGTGTCATACTTAATCAACAACATTGTCAAAATTGGTAGTGCAAGCACGTCGGTACCGGGCTTCCTCTTTTGTTTTCAACGCTGACGAAAACGCGAGTACAAGCTTGTGGTTTTCAAAAGCGCTTTTCACGTGCGATCGCATGTGCAAACCAAGCACAGCTATGCTCTCATGCCCTGCACACAACGTGCAAAACCACTCGCTCACGCCTCTAGCATTGGACAGAGTTGTAGACTATGTAGCTATGTGTGAAACGGAGCATAGAGAGGACTGCATGATGTGGCAACACCAAAGAATGTGCCGATGTCGGAAGACTCGCCCATGTTAAGAGACTGATACTGTGATTGCCCTTTATTAGACCTACTACTCCCGGTGAGGGTTATGCTTGGAGGCATACCATATTTACTCGAGTAATAGCCGCACTGTTTATGAAGAAAACCTGAGGGTTCGCTTTTCCGCGGAGCATAGGGATTGCCAATCACCGCTTTCGACAGCATGATTCCAGCGGTTTACGGGACAGAGATAAAGGTTTGGGGCGAAGATAACATCTGTGAAGATTGCATTTGAATGGAGAATCATGTTTTCAATCTAGTTATTCGCTATGTTATTTAAGCGCAACGCAATGATTGGCTGTTTATGTGTTCTGCAGGAAAGTAGACGCAGGATCCTTTACATAAATAGTGCGGCTATTACTCGAGTAAATACAGTATGAACTAGCAATATGGGTCGCCTCATTCCGGAATGAGGATGTCAGTAAGATGCATCAAAATTGTGTATGGGATATGCTTGGTAAGTAGGAGGATCTCATTTCCAATGTTGTCAAATAACCTGAGCATTTGAAGCATATCTCTACTTGGACCTGGAGTGAAGCAAAATAATTGCATCCTTAAATACGGCATTATAAAATAAAATTCAGAAAAGTAGGGTAAGACAAAACAACTACCGTAGATAAAACAGCCAAGAAAAACTTGCATCGCGAGTGTGAGGACTAGAGTAAGTCATGTCCTCATTTAAAACATCTAAAGGAACACCACAAATACTGGGACTAGATGTTAAAAGTTAACAAAAATGTTTTGTACAGGGTGGTTCATTTTATTGTGCTGTCCATTCAATAAACCAGATAAAAATCAGCTGCTTCACTTTGGGACTTCTTTTCTGCAAAGACAAAACTGGGTGGTGGATACGCATCACTCGAGTTTCAAAATAAGCATTTTTATCTACAGCTGTGCACCATGACGAGCCTTTTTCTAGCGAGGCTGAAAATGCATTTTGTGCTGTTGACACCTTGATTTTGACAAAAACCTATATTATGGTTGAAACACCCATTGCCTTGGCTTTCGAGCACTTTCATTAATCACTGACACGTGTTATGACACCAACTTACCCAAATTAATCCCACAGCAAGGGCTTTATTCACCGTATATTGCCGTATAAAGGTCGCCTCCAAATACTAGAATGCCTAAGCATCCCAAAATTATAACCCATAAAAAAAATAGTTTATTTGTTTATAATTTATTTTTTAAATACTTATTTTTAAGATATCCATTTCTGAAAAGCTTGAATTACTATATGCTGCAATATATGGTAATTGAAAATGAGCATGTTGGGGAATTAGATATGAACACTTGGAATGGTAAAAACATACAGGACAGGTTCTGTTGTTGTTCTGTTCCGTCCGTCCTCCATGTTTTTATCCTTCCAAGTATTCGTAGCAAGGGCTAGCATAATTTTTTTTTTTTAATGACTACTGTTTATAGAGATATAATTATTCTTAGTTTTACTTGTCACACCCCATTATCTAGCAACATCTCTGTGGAAAGTACAATACACCGAGTGATGTATACTGATTCATGTGGCCCAATGAAATGACAGCACAATATAATGGGTCCCATTACTCGTGAACATCAGCATATGGAGATGGTCTTGGCATCAGCACTAAGCATCTTGAAAGTGAACTCTCTTAAGAAGTGGCTTTTCATCCTCCAATTCTGAGCTGACCAGATCTTGCTCCAGCACGGAAGTGGTTGGGGAAGCTGTCTTGTTGATCCAGGCCCTGCTTATCCGAATTAATACCAGCATGCTAACGTTTTTTGTGCTCAGACGGTTCCTCCTCTCAGTTACAATCGTGCCCACTGCACTGAATGCTTGCTCAGAGTTAACGCAGGCTGGGGGCATGCCAGGTGCTTGACCGCAATCACAAGAAAAGAAGGCCACTGCTTTTCCTTTGTTGTCCAATATTGCGGTGGGTCACTCCACACTCCATAGCTGTCGGCTTCTCTGTTCTGGGCATATGCGTCCAGCTCAGCCTTTGCAGCTAAGGATGGCTGAGGTGGTGCACATCCTGGCTGCACTTGTGACAGTATTTGCAGCGAGGTGCCCGTTGTGATGCTGTCGTTGTGAGCATGCATGGTTTCCCCAATCTGACAAATGAGGTGCTCCCAAGCCCTTTTCAGTTTTTGAAGCTGCCTGTCTTCAGTGTAGTTGCAAAATGGGTTCCTGAACCTCGGATCCAAGAAGCTTGCAGCCTCGTACACAATGTCTTCCTTGATGCTGTTCAGATGCCTGTTGGTGTGCAATTCAGTTAGCAGGCTGGCAGCAAGCTGTGCAGTGTCCACTGCCCCTTCTCGGCCGGCCATCTGTTCTCCCTTTGATGAACTTGAGCAGAGGAAGCACTTGACCTAATGTCATCTATGCACACCAGGCAGATGGCCTCCTCAAAGGGATGCACAATTATTAGGGTCTTCAAAAGCGTCCACTGTTCTGGAGTCAGGTGGTGCTTGCTGCTGTCCTCAAAGAACTCTCTCTCACCGCACGTCTTCTACCATGTACAAGGTGTTGTTGCAGCAAGTTGGCACGTCTAGCAGCAGCTGGTGCTGGGGCAAGTTTTGCCGGCGCTGCACCTCTGTGAGCTTTGACAGTTTTGTTGCCAAATGGTGAAAATGTCCACAAATGGCCCAAGAAGTCTTTAAAGCCTCTTCCACAGCTGGTCAAGCCTTCGATAGGCCTCCTCTCACAACGAGGTTGAGACAGTGCACCAAGCACAGAATGCACTTCATCTTGGTGTCTCTTTGTGCTCTGATAACGTTCCGAGCGTTTTCTGTGGCCACGAAGCCTGGTTCTAAGCCCAGAGGTGGCAGCCAGCGTTCCATGACGGAGTTCAACTTCTCGGCTATATTCTCAGCCGTGCGTTTGGCCGGAACTTGCAACGTCCATTACAGCCTTCCTTCTGGACAGACGTCCGTGCTGGTCTTGGATCATACAGTGAGCTGCAACAGACATGTAGTTTGTCACTTGCCGGCATGACCAAATGTCGGTGGCCACGTGCACTGTTTCCCCAACGCCGAGTTTGAGCTCTTTCTTAGGACCTCACGAATTGCTGCTTCGAGAGCAGGAACAACAGAGGAAGCAAAGTGTTTCATCCCAGGAATCATCCATTTGGGCACACTGTAGAGCATGAACCTGAGGAATGCTGGGTCTTCTACCATAGAGAATGGCTTCAAGCTGGCAGCCAGAAATTCTGCTAGCTTTTGACAGAGCAGCACTGCCAGTGGATGGGTGGGCTCCCAGCTCTTTTTTTGGTCCTGTGCTTGCTGAAGTGCCAGTTCCACTTTATTCTGTTTTTTTACTAAGATGCACTCTGTTGAATTTTTGAGCTCATTTCCTTGGCCGCTGCTTCACTGGGCTCTGTAACTAAGTGAGCATGGTTATGCTTTATGTGGTTGTGCAGTGCCGAGGTGTCCCATAGAGTGAGATTCGCCTCCCGGTTTTCCAACATGTCCCTTTCTTCAGCGGTGGCAATAGATAGCTGCCAGCTTATCTTTGGTGCCCCTTTCAAAATGGTCCCATATAGCAGAAGCCTTCTTTTGTCATTTAAAGTCAGAAGCAGAGGTCCTGTCGCATTCTTATCATGGCTGGGTTGAAGCTTTCCTGTAGACGCAGCAGTGAGAACAGTGGAACTTGCAGGAGCATTGCTCATAAGCGGAAAACCGCTCCTACTGGTAGACGTGCTTGTGCTGGCAGATCGGTCACTTGTAGCTCCAGCACTCTTCTGAATCACATAGCAGTCTTGCCATCCTAGTTCTTGAGCTGGACAAACAAAACATTTATCACTTGCATGCTCCATGTAGTTCTAAAAGTTCGAACGTCCCCTCCAAATCCAAATCTAATAAGACAGACTTTTTTTTTTTTTGATTGACTGACAGATGTTTGAAAATTTCTTGTGCAAGTCTTCCTCAAGTAGCATACTTGAACCAATATTTTCCCTCACTATGGGTCATATAGCTATTGGCCCAACAGTGATATTGGCATAATAAATTACAAAGGTTCTGATTCAACCTTAGCCTGTCCATATATGGTGCCACCATAATCAGAAAGTGCATCTAGAGGCACCAGAACACTTGACCAATTATCCAATTTGACCTAGTTGGAAAAAACTGTATCAAATATTGGATTTTTAATTTCTTGCTTTCAACATATTTACATTTTTCTGGCGATGCTATGACAAATAAAATAAATATTTGAGAAAAATGATGCCGCGACATTGACTGTCATTTCTTTTGCAAGCAATTGTAGGTTGAAAAGTTGCTTGATTATGACGTAGTTACCTTGAACGAAGGTAACTATGTAACACAATAAAACAAAACATCTAAAACACAATATGATTGGGAGTGCAGTCCTATTTGTAATTTGTCTTGATGACGACCAACATAAGGATATTGTAAATACCGTATTTACTCGAGAAATAGCCACACTATTTATGAACAAGGCCCTTGCGTCTACTTTCCCACAGAACAGATACACAGCCAATCATTGCGTTGCACATAAGTAACATAGTGAATAACCAGATGGAGAACACGATTCTCTATACAAATGCAATTTTCACAAATGTATCTTCGCACAAAGACGTTATCTCTGTCCTGTAAACAGCTGGAATCTTGTTGTCGATTGCGGTAATTGGCAATTTGCGTGCTCCACAGAAAAGCGAACCCTCAGGTTTTCTTCATAAACAGTGCGGCTATTACTCGAGTAAATGCGGTACCTATTGCGTGAAAATATGATCACCATATGCAGAAAGTTTACTGTGTTTCCTTGACTCTTTGAATGGACCGCATGAACAGTTTCTCAATAGATTTAGATGGGACTTTGCACACAGGTATAATGAGACAATGGAAGCTTTCAGTACAATTATGAAAGTATTAGTTCACCAGAGTAAAACACAAAAAAAATCACAAAGTATATTTATATAGTTTTTGAAACAAACTATATACTACTTGGCATGTACCGTATTTACTCGAATGTAACGCGAGTTTTTTTTTTTTTTTAAATTTCCCTCATTTAATTTGGGGGTTCGCGTTATAATCGAAACGCCTCAAAATTTGCCTTGGCGGTGTCGCGGCGCAGGCTCTTTAAAATGGCTACGACAAATCTCGCGATCTTTCAATCTTGTGCTGGCAACATATACACGCTGGCAACAGCCAATCCAATCCTATTCTTGTTTGCGACTCGTTGCACCCATGTTAGGGTTACCTTACCCATGTGCCCGTGTTTCGCGGGCTGCTGCTTCGTGCTTCCGCGACTGGACCCGAGCAAATGGCAACGCGACGAGCTCAGTACGACGCCCGCTAGAAGTGAAATTCTGATGGTTGAGGAAATCGGAAACTCTGTTGCGGCTCGGCGGCTAGATGTGACAGAATCGACTATCCGCGGGTGCAGGCTCCAGCGTGAAGCGCTCTTCAAGTGTGAGCTGGCCGAAAAGGCTTCCGCGGACCTCATTGTTTCGGGGGAACACTTGATCACCAATTACGAAAGCGACGAGTGAGCAAACTCATTTTATTTTTAGAAACTGGCAGGTGTTGGCCACTATATGCAACAAATAAAGGTACTTTTTCCCCTCACTTTACTCGCGTTACATTCTAGTTTTTTTAATTTTTTTGGCGCTGTGAAAAGTCATCTCTTGCGTTACATTCGACTAAATACGGTGAACATAAATAATATTTTGGGCCACTGTGATGTTTATTTCGGGCAAATTAACTGAAATATATGTAAGCCAATTTAGTTTCCTCTCCATTCCACCCGTTTTTCAGTCGTAATAAACGCCAGAAGGGCCCAAAAAGTTTTTTAATAATTTCAAGAAGAAAAAAAAAGAAAAAAAAAGCTTAGCAGAAATATTTTTATAGAACAAAAATTTAAATTATTTTCTTTACTCCAAAGGTTTTATGCCATCATACTTTCAAATAATGAATCCACCACGTTCAGACACCTCTCAAATAAATCGTAGCGCCATGTGTTGATGAGGCCGATTTATATGATCACTTCGAGAGCCAGCAAAACGTGGGCACCCGATATATGCTATGTTCAGGAGATTATTACATTTTCATTGGCAAATAAATTGACATCTGAGGATTGCGCAACATTTTTGTTTGATGCAATGAGGTAGTTGCAACATTGACTGGAAAGTACTTTGAAGCACACCTCGCAATTATAGCAAACCTGTTTTCGGCTCACAAATAGTTTGTGCCAAAACAGAATAATATTGCTTTTTAGTTAGCGTTATTTCGTGGCTTTCATCTGTTTGCAAAAAACTAAACAAAGAACTATCATGCTCGACGTTGCACATTCGACAGTCCTAACTCTTCCCATCTTCCTAAACGTCTGAGTATGTCCTAATATCAGAAACCGGCATTTTAAAAGTTAAAAACGGGACGTTGCAAAAATGGGATGCACACTTTCATGCAAAGCTGGCATCAAGTGACTCAAATAGAAAAACATGCATACTTACAATAATACTGTTAGCTCTTCGGGTGGAGCAGCCGTTGCATTTGTTTTGGCGCGAGCAAAACGGTAACTCGCGGAGAAAGTAAGAACAGTGTTACCGCCTTTATTTAACTTTATCAATGTACAAACACTTGCAGGTTTGCGCTGATAAGGCCTCAAAACCGAAACTCGTGTATTGCTACCGTGCCCACTACCATGCAAACTCTTCACACCACTTCTGCAAGCAGGCACTGTAAAATTGCCAGCAAACACACAAAACCGACAATTATCTTGTAGAATATCACGTTATTTAATAATCAATCTGCATTATAATATATTTACGTTAAAAAAAAAAAAAACTTGTTTTGCTTGAAAAACGAAATATCAACTTTTGCCCAATTTTTAGAAAAGTTCGGCAAAACTTAGCCTTTGCCGAATCCCAAGATTCGACAAAAGTTCAGCCAATCGCTAATATTTTGGTGTGATGAAAACATTACACTCCACCTTTGTGTCCAGCTACTGCAAGTAGCGCGTGCACAACAAAAGCCGAAGGAAATGCATTGGCGGCCATAGCCTAAGGTAGAATTATGAACCGATTTGAACCGGTTCACACTTGGTGAAACCGGGTAGCCAAACAATCTTACACATGCATGACTGAATTGTAACCAAACCGGAACAAAATACAAATCCGCTGAACCCGAACCAAACCGGAATAATGACCGGTTCGCCACCCTGGCTAGAAACAAGTCATGGCTAGCAGATGACTAGCACATTACTGATACAAATTTTCCATGGCTCTAAACGGGTAGCTCATGGTGATTGGTCCCTGTGAATGGACAACATGATGCCCAAAGGCTGGCTCACACATGTGGAGATATGTACACATCGCGACACTGTTAGCGCGAACACGACATCGGCGCATTTTCGCATTTTACTTCTAAATAGTATTAGCGAGCACTAAATTTTATCGCTTACATTATAGAACTAAATAAGCTCTTTCCGTAGCAATAATGACTTGGATGACAACCCTTGGTTTCACAAAGAATAACTGGAAAAACCGTCGATCGCCTGTTCGTGCTAACAGTGTCGCGCTCTGTACCTCCACATGCAACAGCATCTCTGAATGGCACGACGCCACGGAAGCACACTTGCCAAAAGACCAGAAAAAGACACTAGAGATTAACTTACAGAAGTGATAGCGGTATATATGGGATCCACTTTGTATATTTAGGACTTTTAAAAATCATACTATGAATGAATACAGCCACTATATGTTTAGACTTTTTGTTCTCATAGTTGCACAAATTCCAAGTTCAGCACTCAAATTTGAAAAACAATTTTCAGACATTAGTATGTCTTTTTTCTTCTTCTCTAAAGAGCAGCTTATTGGCTACATTTTGATGTATCATAATTACCCATATGCTGACTAGTTCTTAAAATTAAAAATGTTTTGTCCATCCCTCAAAAATCACCACCCTTCCCCGCGGTACCGAAAGAGTTAAAGGGGCACTGAAGTCGCATTCTGAGATCGTCCTTTGTGGTGACAACTCAATCTAGACGCTCTAAAGCATCCCAACAAACCCAAAACCACAACCGTGCAAAGCTTATTTCTTCGTTAGAAGTGGGTTCAAAGATCGCGACACGCCCTTTTGGGACTAATTTTCTTCTGAGTGAAGCGGTCGACAATGCTGGCGCTTGTCGGCGAGTTGCAAGCGATGGTTTCACCCGCGGAGAAAAAGAGAAGTCTTATCCGAATGTGTACCTATCAGACTCTCTTCGAAACAAGTTATGATATCATTCAGAATCTGCGTGTATAGTAGCTTTCATTGGTGCACACAATGTAGTCCACGAGAAAAAAAGAGTCCACATTTTTCTATTGCCCTGAGATGAATAGGCAGTTTTGTAATATAGGACTTGGTATATGTGGAAACTAACACGTCATAAACAATATAAGATCAAAAATGACCGTTTTCAAAACTGATTTCAGTGCCCCTTTAACACACTGGTGCCATTTATCGGGCAGAACCCAAACACTTCCAACCTCTATGTAACAAGACTGAAGCTTTTGCAGTACTTGGGAGATCAAATCGACACACTACTTACAAGAAATAGTCGCTTATAACGTTGTGAGAATTATTTCGAGCCCACGGTGAAAGAATTATGCGCAAAACATTATAAAACTATACACGCAGGTCAGAAATGTTCCAGAGCTAATGGATAGACAACGCCAGTGTGCCAAGCGGTTCAAAGAGATCACAGTGCACTCAGTCGCAGCCAAAGGCAAATGCTTATACCAGCCTTGAGACAACAATAGATCATAGTTTTGTTGCTCTACAGTTTTAGCAACTGTTAAAAAATAATGTGACCATCTGAGGGAACCAGACGACACCACTGACCTCTCTTGGTTCCCTTGGGCTTGACCTCCTTTCTTGGCACTTCTTTGGCTCTTTCTCTGACAGTCTGTAGAAACATCACCACAAACAATTAACTAAATACTCTCCGTGTGTGTCTTCAATAGAATTGAATCTTTCTGTTATGTACTCTTGTCATCCACAAACTCTTCCATGCTCTCCTGCTAAAGGAAGTTCATAATACATTAACCATGATGTATAAAACCCCGAGACTGTGGTGAGGGAAAATAAAATTCTGAGGACAAGTAAGC
>JAZHYW010047817.1:0-36173 GCA_037355805.1 Ixodes ricinus | reverse complement strand
TGTTCCTATATCTATGCTATTGTTTTGAAAATGGCGCAATACTTTCGTGGATAAATCAACTTATATGCAGGACCGTCGGATCCACCCCATTCGAAAATGCCGCCATATTTGGTGGGTCAGTGACGTCGTTCGCCCAACGCGCGGCGTCCTCTTGCATACACACGCGTGCTCTGGGCCACACATACGTCTTTCTCTACAACGTGCCCATGTCACATAACTGGTCGTGACTGTATCATGGCTATGCCTTTCCAGCTTGGTCCGCGGAGCGATTCGATGCAGTGGCTGGTGCGTGGTGGTATTTATTTCGCGCTCAATTATACTTCGCAAGATCCTTTTTTTTAATATTAATTTTCTTATTACTAGGCACGCGCATTATCCCGCTCTGAATGAGTCCGCTCAAAGCACGCGGCTACACTGCGGCGAAGCACGACACACAAAGCACCAAGGCAACATTTTCCAGCTGCCTCGACTTCTGCTGTGACCGTCGGTCTCCCCTCAGTCATAAAACTTTCGGTAGTTTTTCTTGTATTTCTTTTTTTTTTTGTAGACTTTATACATTGTAACTTCCTTCACCACTGCATAGGGAGTATTCAATGCAGCCGTTGCTGTGTGCTTGACTGCTGAGCCCGTGCCGACGGCGAGCTTCCACATTACGTTAAAACACCCAAGACTGGGTGTGAAAAAACCTTGAAACCAGAGAGAGAGAGAGAAACATTTATCCAAAAGTAGAAGAGACAGGGAAAGAAGTCAGTCAAACGACGCAGTTCTTCTGCAACGTGCCTTTCGCACCATGATGATTGCCGATCGTTCCGAGCATGCGCTCTGCACATCGTCCTCAAATATGGCGTAGGGTGTTTCCACATGACGCCAATCCGCCATTTTGTTGTTAGTTTGTTTTTTGAAACAAATTTACTAATATAAAGCATTACATCGCAACCTGTTGAGATGTCAGCGTGGTAAGACATAAGCCTCTGTGGGGTCATGGAAATCCTTGGAATGCTCGCCTTCGGTACACGCCAGAGCTCACAACAAAATCAACAAAATTACGTCAGTGAAAACACCCTATAGCGCGGAGCACAATTTAGTTTTCCGAATTTTAAAAACTGCTATCGCATACTTCGCCAATGAACAACTAATTGCACCAGATAAGACAAATGTTTAAAGAAGTTTAGCAGGGTTTTAGGTAAATGGATTTTTAAATTCGTACTCTGGTGTCCACCGCGGTCGGTAGCATTACCTCAAAGAAATATTAATTTATTTCAGGTGCTCTTTGAAGGTAATTTCAGCTGTATGTGAAATACCCCCGTACACGTGCACAATGGGACACAACGCGAACATTATATCGCCACGTTTTCGCATTTTGATCAGACACAGTACTAACACCAGACTACCTCATTAGTTGGTGTCACCCATGACCATCCTACCACAGTAATAGTCAGATGACAGCTTTTAACTGCAAGAAAACGAGAAAAAAAAATAAGGAAAGTTGTCAGGCCATTGTGTTGGATACGTGAAACATTCTTGCATCACAGATGTTTAGCAATACCGAGTTCTTAGACACCAGACGCCTACGTTTACGGCGCTCTTCATCGGATAATTGAACGCACGACATGAGTACACTTGATAGTTGTTCCTAGAATGAAGCGACACTACCGCTATTCGGGCTGATAAACCTGGCGATCTTCCAGAGCCTTCCATACAAGTTCCTCTCCCTCAGTGCGCACAGGTGGTCGAGCTCCTCCTCGCCTACCCCTCAGGTCACATGATCTCCCCGTTAACCAATCGGTGTCGAGCACCTCACCCCTCCTCTCCCACCCCATAACAATGATAATCAGTGTCGAGCCTTGCGGCCACACGTTTATGCAGCGTTCACGAAATGCCGAACACCGAGCCAGAATGTTTCACATTAAAACGTGCAACAGGGTGTCAAACTGCCATCTGCCGGAAGCAGAGCGGATGCTCGCAAGGCTTTCCTGCCAAACGGCACCTCAACTCACGGCGGTGTACCGCGAAATGCTGGAAAGACACTCACTTAATAAACTGAATAGTCTGGGTTCGATTCACACCTGGCACAAACACTTTTTTTAGTGCGATGGCGTCTCCTCCCCTACTCAAAAGACCACCCTTTTATCCATGCTACACTTTTGGGCTTCACGAAATGCCAAACAACTAGCCAAAGAATGTTTCACGTTTAAAACCCTCAACGTGTTTTTAACGTGCGGCATTTCAGTATTACCTCATCTTTCTGCCAGCCTGGCACGCTGTAGTGTTAATAAGCATAACAGTGACGCGACTGCATGGTCGGAGTCATTTTGGAGCATACGACTGCACATATTAAGATTAATGTATCAGCCTGTCCAACTAAAAGGCAACGTCTACTTTGCCTTCTCACTTATGTGCAACCCTTTGTTAGCATCGATTGCACAGCAGCAATTCCTCAAAAACAAAGAACTAGCATTTAGTTCTGTGGAGAAGCACCACACATGGTAACAATATGACTGAAGGACAGCACGAACTGCTGTGAATGGCTATTTTAAGTACTCAATCCAAATGAAATAATGTCAAAATACAATAATTTTGAGCACCCAAATTATGTTTCCTTCGAGTTCTATAGATTATAATTAGGGGTGTGCGAATATTCGAAATTTCGAATATGAATCGAATATTTTCCTTATTCGAAACGTATTCAATTCGAAAATTGCGTATTCGGAAGTCCTCGAATATTCGGCCAAAGCCGAATATTCGGAAAAACGGTGAATATTCGCACAAACTGCGAATATTCGAGCAAGTAACGAATAATCTGCCTGCCACGCATTCCCCTATGAATATGTTTATTCACTGACAGAGGCGTATGATGCGTTATCGGTCTGCTCCGTTTCTATCTGTCCGATGGCAGCAAGACAGGATCAGTTTAAGACTTTTTCTCGCCAAGCCTCTTTGTTGTGTGGCACTATTATAGCAATATGTGATGTAATTGCGCGTTCTATAAATTGATACAATAAAATGAACCTAGAGAGTGAAATATAAATATAAAATATTTCTCGAAAGTGTTATCTAGTATAAATGTTTGAGAAGTAAAAAACCGAAAAAGCTAGGTGCGAGCAGAACATTGCATCGCCATTGATAACAACTCCTGCCACTCCCGCGCACTCAAAACTAGGGATGTCGCGAACCTGCCCAGGTTCGAAGTTCGACCAAGTTCTACTTTTTCGAACCTTCAACGTGATGTTCGACCAGGGTTCGACTGAAGTTCAACTTTTGTGTGCATGCGCGAAAATTAAAAAAAGCGAGTTGACTCCACCTGGCGGAGAAAAAGTGCAATAATGGTTGGGTTTATTGGCATCACTGGTTCACACTAATAACTAATTAAAGCGTTAAAAGTGCATATTTTCACTTTTATATGGTGTAAACATTAGAAACCATTTTATGAAATATAAAGTAAAGTACTTTCTAAATTATTTGTTTCCCGAAATTCGAAATATTCGTGTGGCAGCGGGGCAATTTGTCCTAAGTCGAACTTCTTCGAATTTTAGTGAAATTTCGCAGGTTTCCTGAGTGAAAGGGTTTTCCTACTGGCGAAAATGTTGTCACGGAACGTAGGGAGCGCTTACTTTCTGAACACGTTGAGCAGTTAATTTTCCTACACGATAATTTGTAACGAGTGCATTACTAGAAGTATCTTTAGCCTGCTACAGCCCAGTAAAATGCAGTTGCATTGATTTATTTCAAAAAGGCAATAAAACTTGCTGTTACCTTTTGTTTTGCCATTTTTCATTACTAGACACATATTCGATATTCTGAAGCTCGTTTTTTGTCTTATTCGTATGATCGATTCGAAAATTTCAATATTCGCACACCCCTAATTATAATAAAACTGCAATTTATAATTCAGATAAAAAACAAAGCACTTCACATTTGATTATGAACATCATTAGTTTATATGTAGAACTTCATAACAAAAATTGGTATGTGAATGATTAATATACCTTAAAAACAATTCTGCTGAATTCACTAAGGTTCTTTTAAAGTTTGCATAGATTGTTCCTGCTAATTTACTCACTTCAGTAAAAGTGATAACTAAAAAGAATTGGCATAAAAAAATAAACGTAAAGAAGAGTACATATATATCTTGCAATACTGAAGTATCCTTGCTAAATCTCGAATTGGAAAAAGGTACCGCCAGGATATCGCAGTCCATCATATATACAAGCCGAAAATGTATTCAGGAGTTGTGTCCTGTCTTGCTTCGGCAGTGTGCTTTTCCTTAGCACCAGGGTGCACTACAGCGAAGCAAGACACACAAAATTGTGATGCCTACTCCGCAGTAGTCGCTTCTCTGCAGTACACCAATGCACGGTGAGAAGTGCACACAACAAAACTAATGTGCCAGAAGACCATGAACATGAAAATTATTGCAAAAATTCCGACTTCCGTCAGTCTTTGATACAAAAATGCAGTGAAATAGTATGGTATTGGAGGCAATAATCAAAAGTTCTGGTAACTTGCATAAGCCTAAAGTAACTACCGGCCAGGTGGCCAGACCTCAGCTATTATGTTTTCATTATTATTAAAGATAAATTTTAAGTTTTGGCACAAATTCCTCACATTTTGGTAAAATGTGGCAGGATGTAGCAGCGTAAACGCTTTGGTGCAGCAATCACATCACTGGCATAAAGGCCGACGGAAAAGATGTTAAACAAACAAGCTGAGCTGGTGCAACCTCATGAGAAGGCAATGAAACAGCAGCAAAAAAACACCTCAGTTCCATTTTGATGTCAATGTTCCAAGGCCCGATATCAACAAAAAGCTGTCTATGTCCACTTCATACACTTAGTGCACTGCTCAACATCCATACACTGCTGCACGAGATTGTTGGTCTGTTGTCTTTATTACCTCCGCCTTTACAGTGCTCATATCAAGAATATTAAGGCTTCAGCGATTTGAAAGACCATTCCAATAAGGTGCCTCTGTACATCTGTACTTCAGGGAGATTATCCATAACAATGAAAGCATAAAACTGCAAAGGCATGTACAAAATCCAGCAAGGTGTTGTCCGCCCACAAGTAAAACCAACCATATGTTTCATCACCTTTACGAAGACAAATGAAAGCACCAGTAATAAACTCATAACAATTAGACACAGCAGAGATCTCCTTTTTTCAGATTCAAGACTACCAACTCAGGAAGCCTCACAAGGTGGGATGCCCTGAGAAAACCGGTGAACAGAAGTAAAACGCTGAACTCGTGGCATTGAGCCAGACCATTATCACAAGGCCATGGTTTATTACACTTCAGATGATGGATGGCTGACACTGTAAGTATTGGAAATATTCACACTATTATACACCAATACAAGTGCAATAACTTTCGAGTCGGGACTGTCTCTTTCCAAAACAGTTTAATGTAACATTACTAAAAAAAAAAAAATTAAGACAAACTCCTACACAAATCTGGGCACAATCGAGTGAAGGCAGCACTGCCGGCATCATTCATGAAACTAAAATTCTATGCAGGACCTGGAAGTGCCTAAACGTGCGCCAGTCGTCGAAATTGAGAGGCACAAAAACAAAAACGGTGTTACCTCTGTGCAGAGCTACATTTGACACGTGATTATGAGAGGTGATTAATATTAACAAGACTGCAGTGATGGTCTGGAAAATGTATACCCCATAAAGAAACAAAGCCCAGGACATGAAGAGGGGTTCTCCTTCCAGCTATTCATCATCACAATCGTCTCTTCAGCTGCCACGCGCACACACACACACTTCACAAATGTGTGATAAATACTCGAAGGTACACACCCTTGTGGAGAAAACAAAGAGAGAGGGGAAGGGAGGTTTACTAGTGGAGGCACGCCTGCAACATTTCGAAAAACGGTCACTTGACGTCTTTGATGTGATTCTTCAGGTACTTCATCATCCCGAAAATGCGAACACGCTTTTGACCTGGAAGCGAACGAGAGATTAACGCATTCAGAGACATGTTCCGGTGGGAGAAGGAAGGTCCACCACAAATGCATTCCTAGTTCTCAGACTAGCAAAACTTCCAGTCTCTATAACTTTTTGCAGTATGCGGGTTTAGAGTCACCAGTATAAACAATTACTGCAACCCCCTCGTATAATGCCCCACTATAATGCCCCACAAGGAAAATAAATTATGATGATGATAATGAATAGTCTGCTGAGCCCAGAGTAGTGGTTCCTCCATGACAGAACAGTAGAGTGTAGCATAAAGAATGTCTATTGATATTTCTCTGATTATCAAATCACTGGTAGTACAGTCTACTAGCAAGGAGTATTTGAAATAAGTAGTACATTTAATAGTGCAACAATAGAGTACAAACTTACAAGTCTACTAATGCACTTTCCCAGACTGCTCCAGTCCTTGTTCCTTTCCACACAAATCCCCCAACAACTACTTAGTTTTCTTCCAAACTCGCCATGCCAAGGTTCAAACCTGCTCACCAAAAACCCTGAGAAGCTCCGGATCACAGATACCAAAACCGTTTGTTCGATGGGTCCTGCACAAGAAAAAAAGAAACATTCCCAGAAAGTTTATTACAAACAGCATAGTGAGCACCCATGAAGAGCTGACAGAGATGAAACTAGTGAGAATACTGCGCTCCAACTCACAATAAGCTCCCTCTCCGGAATATGCCCCACATTCTCTTCACCACGTCATGCCTCGCCATCTGGAAAAGGCAATTGCACACCATGATCTGAACAAATGCACCAACAGTCATTCACATGTCGATAACACACATAAGCGCTGCAGCACCTAAAATACGTCAGTTGGACAGACTGGCGTCCGGAACACAGGCCGTCACACCTCCAATTTATGAATAATTACCAACAGGCTTCGACGAGCATGTAGGCATAAATCTGTAGGAAATTAAAACATTGCCAGCATAAAAAGTTTTTCCTGTCTCTCGTTTTTTCTCTTACCAGCATAGCAGAGATCTGAATGTGTTAGGAACGCCTGAATGGAGGGGGACAAATGGAAGCATGCTGCTGTCAATTGCAGGAGGCTTCTCTGTGGTGTTTGTGCAAATAATTGTAGCTACTCGCGAAGTGCCTGCATTACAAGATCCTCCATCTCTTCAGGTCAGAACTCACCACCAATGCACGCAAGCTTGGCTTTACACTACGTGTAGAACTGCTTTGTGACAATCGAGCCAAACTTTGGAATAGAAGTTTGAGGATTGTCAAGCCTCTTGACTGCATAAATTCAAAAGCTTTAAGGTTTTACTAATCTGCTACCCTAAAGGCGCATTCACACCGGCAATGTAGGCAGGTGGTGCGATGCGACCAGATCGCATCACAGAGAAATTAGATGGTCACACTGGCGTGCGTGATGAGCGGAGTCCAACGCTTCGTTGGCAAGCCGCTTCTTGAAAAACTCTTGCTCCGAACGCAGTAGATTTGGCTCAGCCGCTCCGTGACTAGATCGCATCACAAAATGTCTGGTCAGCAGGCGACTGCTCAAATCACGTTGCTTTTTCCCACGATGGTCGCTTTTGCGATGAAAGTTATTGTGCGACTAGATCGCATCGCCGATATGAACGCGCCTAAGGAATTAGAAGATCCCCTAAATCGGGCGGCTCGGCAACTTCAAATGTTTAAGAGCAGGAATGGTTTTCTAACTTCGGGTTTCAAAAACATTTGACATATCTAGCTTTATGTTTCCCTGGGCTCTGTCCAACGTCTCCTTGAATAAGACATATGCCACAAGTGCAAGCTCGTATTTCTGATCTGCTCCCACTGCACGATCTCACCGAAATGAGACCACCTAGGCAATCTGCTTACACTACGTCAAATCTTGTTATTGCGATTGTCAGATTTAACTCATCTCAGATTTACGAAAACTTACAAAATCACCTTCCAATTTTCTATGGTTCCAATAAAGAAATATTTTAATAGTATGAATTTCAAAATACCAAATATTTCAGAACAATGTACAAAATTTAATCGCTCTTGTATGTAGTAAACACCTCATTATTACAAATTTTTTCCTAAAAAATGAATTAAAGGTTGTTTTGAGCTCCCGCTACTTTCGTAGCAGCTCTCAAATCTGACAACTATCGGAGTCATCTATACTGGGCAAGTTTGGCATTCTTTTGAAGGTACCAACAGTAAAGCAACCATGACCAGAGATCGGGCAACTACCGTAAAATTCCGAGCAAGCGCCCCCACCCGTGCAAGAGCCCCCCCCCCCCCCCAACTTCAGTGCTAATTTCACATTTCTGCGCCGCTCCGGGAAAACGCCCCTCCTCGCTCCGCACCCGTATTGCCCGTATCACGGGCCGCGCTGACCGCGCCCAGGCAACACTGGCCTGCAAAGTTCAGTCCAAGAATCCAATCCAATCCAATCCTACTTTGCAGCCCGATCAGCCCGGTCACTACGCGCCATTGTCGCTTTGTTTTCGGGGTGTCAGGTCGGCTATGCATTCTTACACAGTGGCAAAGAAAATCGAGGTCGTCCAATGGCATTGTGAAAAAGGGAAAGACGTACACCAGACGGTCTCGACACATCAAGCTCGACCGGATACGGGAATGGGACAAGAATTTTGACAATTTACTACAGTCAAACTACAGGAAAGCCAAAGTTCGACGAAAGCTAAGTAACGGCGCGCCGGTGTTCAGTGAATACGTGGACGATGCGCTCTTCTAATACCTGGAGCGTGAAAGAAGTGCAGAATGAGTCATTAGCAACCAGCTTCTTTCTGAAGAGGCTGTCAAAATAGCCAACGGCTTGCAGTTGGGAAACATCGCGGAATGCTGCGAAATTTTTCTTGCAGCCGACTCTGAGGAGTCTTGGTGGTTTTGAAAGTGATTTACATAGAGGTGACAAATCTTTGGCCTAATAAAGTCTATGTTCTCAGAGATAAATAAAATACTAAATCTGCGTGCACTGCGCTTTTTTTTTTTTGTTTTCTGGCGGAAAAATTTTGTCGTTGCCATCTTGAATTTTGGTGCCGTTCCGGGATAGCGCCCCACTTTGCGGGTAATTTTGACTTGCTTGCTGGGGGGCGCTTGCTCGGAATTTTACAGTAAATATTTCCCCCGCCATGTTGTGTTACATTTGGGAGGAGAGAAAAACATGATCCTCGTTTCTCTCAAACACTTGAAACTAAGTAGCGTTTGCACCAAGTGCATCAGTGTAATGAATAAAAAGTGTGGATCTATTTCCGCAGCTCGTCAGTGGCATGCTGGTGGACACAAAGTAACACATGCCTTGCAAGGTTAAGCCTTTTGCAGTCAAACAATCGGCAGATGCAAGAGGGCTAGCTAACTTGACAGCGGAGGCCAAAGAGGGCGAGATAAAGGCACCCCTTTTGGAATTTGCTTGGGGAGATTTGAACCAAATATCCCTGCTACACTGAAGGTGCCTCTATACCTACAGATGATACTACTGCTCGTGGAGTTTTCGCCAACCTAGTTGTGCTAAATGGAGGCTGCTGCAAACCAGGACATTTGAGGAAGTTGCAGACCTCTATCCGGTTAGACTCACTCAAAACAGAACAGCAGACTGGGCCATGAGGCCTCAGAAGCTTCATGGCCTCATGAAGAGGAAAAAGGAAAAACTTTTGCAGCCTCTTGCGGCACCGGAAAATCGCACCGACAATGACGCAGCCTAGTGGGGAAAAGAAGGATCGCCCAATTTCCCACTGACCAAACTTCAGTTTCATGGTCCCTTTAGTCTGCTCGGTTACACTGAGCGAAATGTAAACGTATGAAAGGGAAGGACATGCTCCTCTTTGGTTGGTTCAAAATTCTTGCTTGACTGACTTAAAGAAAGGCTGAATAGAAAAAATGTTCAGCCTTTCCACTCTCGTGAAGAAGGAAGACCAGCGGAGCTGTACTCGATACACTGTGTGCTTCTTCTTCGTCGTCGTCTGTTTCTCGCGCTGTTTCCTACGATGAATTCCCACCAACGCGCCCAACTATCCATTCTTCTATTATAGCTGGAAAGGTTGCCGCCATCTACGAGCAACGGCAGAAACCATACTGGTTGTGTGCTTGCCGCCGTCGCTTATAGATGACAGTAGCTGTCCAGGTAGCTTTGTGTCGACATACACGGACACGATCCTGGGGAACCTAGCCCTCAACAGCTCCGCTGTAAAACCAGCCATGGTGCCCAGTTGCTCATGCACCGATTTGATCCTGAACAACCCTGCAGGACACTAGTGAGGAGCGAAAACTGCAGGTGCTCGACCAATCCTCTACTGGTCTCTCGTGTACTACGCACTTGACAGAAGTTCAGACAAATGGCACAGAAACCAGTGCATGTCCCTCAGAATGTGCTGGGATGCTGATTCTATAAAGGCCTTTGGCCTAAAGGTCTTTGCAATACCTGCGAAACAGGGGCATGACGTCCCAAAGTCTATAACCACTACAAAACATTTACCGCTACAAAACAGGTAATTTAAAAATTCCCAATAAGGGAGGTTTCAAATTATTTGCACTCAGAGCACTAAATATAAATTCAATGAAAAAAAAAATCACAACACAGGTTATAATATAAACAAACATGTCCCTTTGAATGTACCATTTCCAAAAATCTATAATACTGAAGAAAAAAAAAGGATTTTTTAATCTCTTGAGTGCCTTGAGCGCCCGAGCACACCGTAAAGTTCCGAGAGAACGCCCGACCCCGAGAGGTCGCCCATCCCATTTTTCTGGCTAAATATCTGTAACATAAAAATTCCGAAACATCGCCCAACCCCCGATTTTCGTCGGACAACGTGCAATATGTCCGACGGGAATCGCATCAACTGCGTAATTTGCTGCACCGGCACGTCAGACAAGCGAGTTTATAGCGGATTCCCTCGTTTTTGTCTGCGATCTGCGTGTGCAATCTCCATTCCATGAGAGTTGGTCCTGCGTGTACTATTCGCAACTTTCACGACCTATAGGGGGCGCACTGGCGCCTTTCAAAATGGCTGTCATCTGGATGATCGTCGTAGAACAGCAGTATGAGGCTGGGACTGCAACGCGTAAGTAAGTCCAGTTTTGCTATATACGAGCAATATTGTAGCCTTACTTTGTTTTTTCACATCAGGAAGGTGCAGGCGAGCACCTTTATTTTGAAGTCGATCATCCAGGAGCTAGGGAGCGCGATTCTTACACCGCGGTATTACCATCGCTGAAAGTTGCGAATACTGCATCGTGAAATATGATTTTGCTGCGTTCGCGATCTGCGGTATTTGTTCCCGTAACATATGAGTTTGTAGTGGATTCCTGCCTTTTTGTCCGCGATCTGCGCGTGCGATATCGATTCCTGTGACAGGCAAGTTTGTAGCGGGTTCCCGCGTATTTATCGCATCGTGAAACGTGAATTTGCGGTGTCCGCGATCTGCGGTGTCAGTTTCCGCGTCACGTAGTTTGTAGCTGGTTTTTGATAAAGTTTTGCTGTGGCGTCCCCAAAGATAGCCCACCCCATGTTTTTCACCATTTATCTCTTCATTTTGGGTGGGCGTTCTTTCGGAACTTTACGGTACTTGGGCATGCTCCCATGCAGGTTTCAGTTTCGATTTGCTCCCTACCTCTCCCAACTGGGCTGTCTATTTTATTCTTACGTGTAGAGCAATGTTTTGTCTCATAGTACACCTGCTGATGGCATGTGGAATGTTTTGTTCAGGGGGAATTCTGTCTCGGGTTGCCCCTTTGGTGTTCCAGAAGGGCAAGTCTATGACTAAACAAGAAAGCGACAGTTCCAAAAAAAGGATGTAAGTTAAGGCCATCCGAAAAGAGTGACCCCGGGGCTGGGATGCCACTTTGCATAGTACCGTCTTGAAAAATATAATTCTATAAAAATATCCTAGGTTGGAGGCATCCACGCATCAATTAACTTTGAGCCCATAGAACAGAGTGTCTTCGATAAAGAAATATATACTTCATAAAGCATGCTACAGTGTTTCTGCATGGGACCAAAATTTGTGTTCGACGTGCGTGAAAAAAAATCCGGCACCTAAAGGTTAACTGTTTTGTGGCTGTGCTCTTTTGATGTACTGTTTTGGAGCATGCTATTCTGTCACTGTGCCATTTAGATGCTGTGCTGCTTTGGCGCATGCTGTTCTATTGCAGTCTCCTCTTGAACAACACTCAGTTGTTCCAGCTTACATTGTCCAAGACTGTACCATTCAACCAATTTCATGTGGAGCTCGTGCTGACTAAACCGGACAGGACCATGGGTGTCTCACGCCAAACCATCAAAAGGCATCTTGGCCAGTCAAGACTGTGACAACAATGATGGCTAATTACAGATCACAATTCCTCCAGAGTTTGAACAACTAATAACACAGGACACAAATGTGTAAAGACGGAGATGACCAGCAAGAAAAATGTTCAGTTTACATCAAACTTGTGAACTACTAGCACAAAGTTCATAATTTGGCTGGCAACACACAGCTTCAGCAAACATGATGACAGAACCCATGTTTCAATTCAACGGCGTTTATAGCCCACCGTCATAGCCAGGAGCGACATGGAACCAAAATGCAGCTGCAATTACCACTGCCAGCCTCCGAGGTCAGTGACAAGGTTAAGCCAAACTGTTACCTTTGAATGTACAGTCAAAACTAAGCCACAGAATTTGCGCACCTGGTCTGATCCCATGACAGCAGCCAGTTCAGGAGACAAGGCACACTTCCTCGAGTATGCAGTTTCTGAAAGAAGAAAAAAGAAAGCATTGCATTGAGAACAATCGAAGGCTTATAAGGACCATGTTATTAGTCCAAAATATTGCCTCCTGCCAACTTTGTGCAACTATGACAGGTTCGATTGAAAATTTATGTGCCTGCTTCCAAACAGACAGTGGCTTTTGACAAGACACAGATTGACATATTCAGCATAAACCTGCTAAAACAGACGTAGATAGGGGATATTCATTCAGCTTGAAGTGTTGCGTCACGAGAAGGAAGACTGCCATTGTCTGGCACTAGTGTGGTCAAAGTCGTGATTTACGGCAGGTGTTCTTAAGGTTAGCTGCATAACGGTCAATTTGAAAGCAAACAAACAATGAGGATAACTTGCACAGATAAACACTGATCTCTTCCCGATCGTCGAATGTGGTCAGTGGAAGGAACAAATTTAAATATGGACCGGATGCAGCAAGTGAGCGGCTCTGGCGATATGCCGAGTGGCACTATGGACATGAAACACCCAGTGTTCCAAAGCTACCAGTTTCTGACAAATGGCTAGTGAACTATCCTCCATGACTAGCCTTCTACAATAATAGCACATGAGCATGCCATCGAAGAGAGAGGATGACGCTTAAATTTTTCTATGTATATGCATATACATAGAAAGAGAAGGGAGACAAGGGTGTTTATACAAACAATGACGATAAGAGGCACTGCCCGGCACCAGTGTCGCCCCGATTTCCGGCTTGCCGTGGCATGCATGCTAAAGCGGGTAAAGCCTATCGCAGCCAACGCTAGCCAGCGCAGCATTGCTTCGTGCGACTCGTGCTTCGCAGCTTGATGCGCATTGTTGGGCGTGCATTGGATCACATAAAACTGGACGGTCTGAACCAAATCTGGGACATATGGCTGTCCCGACAGGGATGATGCGGGACTTGGGACGCTTAACGAAAAGTCGGGAGAGTCCCGCAAAATCTGGTAACTTTAGTGGCAGAAGGCCACAAGTGGCACATCTCAGGGACACCAGGCGCCTGATTGGACACCTATCGCCCAGTACACCCCGTTTCACCTTACGATGGACTGCAAGGGTGCCAAGCTGTTGAAGAAAAGCCAGTCCAATGCTGTTAACCATGTTGAATAAACCTGAGACTGGGGCAGAAATGAACACACACACAAGTCGAAGGAACAGAAAAGGACAGGAGGACGTCTCCTGTCCTTTTCCGTTCCTTCGACTTATGTATTCATTTCTGCCCCAGTCTCAGGCTAATTCAAAATGATTAACATTCACCAGGGCCCGTTTGCTCGAAGCGCGGTTAAGCGCTAACCGCGGCTAAGGTTAGCCGCAGTACCTAGGAGAAAGATTTTGAAATCACGTGACTGGCTCGGTAGGGATGCGGGGAAACATCGCGGTGCCCCGGTGAGTGAGCGCCGCTCGCTTTGGAACCAATATGTTGTTGTAGCTGCAATATCGGGCGCGTTTGTCAGCAATGAATGGTGCAGGAGGCTTTCGCTTTGCCTTATTTCACTTAAAGCGCAAAGCATGAGCAATGACCTCGCCGCATTTTTTAGAGTCTGGTTCTGGCCATTCCTAAGCGTAAATGAATGCGATAATTGTCGGCAAGGCAACGTCTTTGGAAAGTGGATTGCCTTGACTCAATCGGCTGGGTATTTATAGCACACAAAAGCGGACAGCGTCCTAACAGACCTTTTTCTAAATTTCCCAAGCACTGAGGTGCATGCTACGAGTGTAGTTACACGCGTTGTATGTGCTGGCATCTGCAGTAGTAAATGTTCTAAAGCAAAAAGTCTAAAACAAATTTTGCCTTGCACCGCGTTCATCAAAGCCTTATTATGATTATTTACTTCGAATCTTTTATAGAAGGAAGGCCGGCGCACGCGGACCGGAGAATTACACTTCCAGCGTTCTCCTCGATGCTTGGGTAATTTACTACCGTAAAGTTCCGAGAGAACGCCCGCCCCCGAGAGGTCGCCCATCCTGTTTTTCTGGCTAAATATCTGTAACATAAAAATTCCGAAACATCGCCCACCCCCGATTTCCGTCAAACAACACGCAATGTCTGACGGGAATCGCATCAACCGCGCACTTTGCTGTACCGGCACGTCAGACAAGCGAGTTTATAGCGGATTCCTGCATTTTTGTCCGCGATCTGCGTGTGCGATCTCCATTCCACGCAAGTTGGTCCTGCGTGTACTATATTGCATTGTGAAATATTATTGTGCTGCATTCGCAATCTGCGGTATTTGTTCCCGTAACGTACGAGTTTGTAGCGGATTCCTGCCTTGTTGTCCTAGATCTGCGCTTGCAATATCGGTTCCTGTGACAAGCAAGTTTGTAGCGGGTTCCCACGTGTATATCGCATTGTGAAACGCGAATTTGTGGTGCCCGCGATCTGCGGTATCAGTTTTTGCGTCACATAGTTTGTAGCCGGTTTTTGATAACCAAAGATAGCCCACCCCATGTTTTTCACCATCTATCTCTTCATTTTGGGTGGGCGTTCTTTCAGAACTTTACACTAATAGGTCTATTTTCACTGGAGCCAAATTACAGTTTTTTTCAATTTATGATGGTGTTATATACAGTTCTTAGATGCTGGCCAACCATGCTGCCAGTGTACTGCCCGCCTTTCACTGCTCACTTCTTCCTTATCGTTTCTGGGACTGAACTTCGTAGTCCTCTTTCGAACTAGGAAGGAAATTTCAACGAGGCTTGTCTTCCATTCAGACAGCCAAGAATTTAGAAATTTTCCGAACAAGGGTAAATTTAGTTTTACCTTACCCAATATCTGTACCACGAGCAACAAAAAATTTGTCTGCTCAAATGTATGCCGCACTGCATCGCAGGAACCCGGTAGCACGCAGAGTTGTATATTGGGAGAGTTTGGCCAATAGGCGGAGCAAAGGCCGTCGCCAGCGCCGAATATTCCCCCCGCGGTTAGAGCGTAAACTAAATATGCGACAATGCGCCAACCAATCAGCGAACCGCGACGTCACAATATTGGAAACGACATTTAAAGCGTGAAATAGAAGCGTTCAATCTCGCAGCAGCACGACGACGACGACGACGCTGAGAGGGTGCCACACCGGGCGTTGGCGGTGCATCACTCTAAGCCCTGGCCCTCGGTAACTCGTAGGCGGCAGCTTTCTGCTTTGACTGGGCTACCCCCTTGGAGCCTGATGCTTCGACCCCAGTGAGCGACAGCACCATCAACTTCCTGGGGCTCCTTTGTGCAACCGTGTACCGATCGAACGGCAGGCCGCAGATCCCCTTGGCCCACTGCTGACCTGCTTCAACGAAATGTGGACATCTTCAAATCGAACTGACATCCTCCGCAATAGCAACAATCCATCTCGTCGTCACCTTGCATGTGTATACTCATCGCATTATCATGTTCATTACACGCGGCACCGCGGGCCTCCACGGTACAGGCTGTTGCCTTTCCGCGGTGCCGCGGCTGTCCAGACCCGAATAAAGACATTACATTACATTACACTAGCAATGATCGCAACTAGGTTGCCTCAATGTCCTTCTGTATAGGGGGATGCCACCCTTTGTAGTACCCGATGCCGACAGCATGTGCTCACGGGTAAAATACAAAGAAATCGAAGAAAACAAAATATCGCCATAGCACAGTCAGCGCCACAAACGCGTGCAGGGACACGCTCTTTCACACGCTTCTGAACAAAAAAATAAAAGTGTGGGACAAAATGGCCAGACATCTCCACCCTAAGCAAAGCGCACGTGAAGGCACCCTAATCGCAACTACGCAGTTTGCTGTGGTTCAGAACACGCGTTCGTTTATTCTATTGTTGAATATGGACTTGACGAAAACCTCACATGCGCCGCGTTTTCAGTCACCAAGAGTTGCACCTTTTTACTATAGCGACGCTAAAACGTCTTAAATTAGTCGAGTCACACTTTTAGAGCTAACAACCACCGCTAGGGGCTGTTTCGCGGTTTGTGGTTGGCCACAAGATGCTCGCCTATTCAATCCAATGAATGGCCAAACTCTCCCAATAAACGGCTCTGGCAGCTAGCACGCGTTCTTGGGTCCCCCCTTTTGGGAACTTTTTCCACAGAAGCCACTTATATTCGCTACAACCAGTAGGTGACACCAGCTATCACCCTATAATAAAACATGGAGCTATTGCTCATCCAAACTTGGCAAGGTACTTGTAGGTAGCTAGTAGGGAAGGGCGGTTAACTTTTAACTGTGGTTAAAGTTAACCAGCATCGAGCAAATAAAGCGCGAAACACATGTACGACGAAACCGTCCGATCCGACGTGCGGATTGCCGGAATGACCTTGGGGGGAGAGGGTTTTCGTAGCACCGGAGAGCGTCAAAAACCCTCGCCTCCGACCGTCGTATTGCGCGGTCGGACGTCGGATCGGACGGTTTCGTCGTACATGTGTTTCGTGCTTAAGCCCTGAAGACAACACCAATGCGATCACGAACATGGAAACTGCGTACGCCGCAGACATTTTGTCAAACGAAGCGACGGGGCCATGCGTGGCTCCCTGCATCCCTACCGAGGCAGTCACGCGATTTCAAAATCCCTCTCCTAGGTACTGCGGCTAACTTTAGCCGCGGTTAGCGCTTAACCGCACTTCAAGCAAATGGGCCCAGCTCGCCTGCACTTTTACTATATTATCTCCAATGCTGTGTAAGTGCCACATGACCTTTGAGAAGGGTGCAACCATGGGCACATATTCACGACGTTCACAACGCTGGAATAGCTGGGATGGCTCGTAGAGTCTGCTGTGGTCCATCATAAGCTGAAACGGAGTGTAGCCCTGGACGCTGCTTAAGGAAAAGATTGTTTTTTTTTGCATTTCAAATGCAGCACATCATTGGTTCTTTTCTCTTTCTTTTTATTTGAATTATCTTTTGATTGCATTTCGCTCTCCTTCTCCTCTTCAACTCAGCTACTCAGTCATACAAAACAGGTAGTTTGAGAGTATGATTGCTTGCTCGCCGATTGATATCGCATGAGAGTACTCTACTTAGGTTATGTTTCCAAGCGCCTGTGTGACTGCGAGACATAAATCATAGAACAGAACAGAACAAAGCATAGTTCTATTTTCACAAGTAACAATGTCCAGTAGTATAGTAGTATGCATTTTGGGGGTGGTTTGGGAAACTGCTTCATAGTAATGAAAATATATTTTGCCACAATAGTTATTTTAAGGCCAATTCCTGTATACATGATGAGTCCCCATCTGATTTGTTTCAGAGCATATCATTATTGAATTTTAATACAACAATACACAAAACAATTTCCTACACAATTGTGGCGTTCTATTTGTGTTTGTCATGTTGACACAAGTCAAGCTTCATTTCTGTAAAGAATAACTGCAAACAGATCCCTCAGTTGTAGGGCCACTTAATTATTTCAGTTAAAATAGTCATTTGCAAGACCAAATCCTACTAACGTGTCAGCTTCTTGATGCATTTGATCAAACTTCCAAGTTTTATTCAATGGACTTTTTTTTTTTTAATAACAAAATAATATGTGGTATGTTACCTTCAAAACAGTAAGCTTTTTTTACATCATTACCAAAAATGTGACAGTGCCACATGCAGTGACAGTGTGCCTGACATGTGCAGTGACCAAGTGCAGTTTGCATACGTGGAGCAAAATATTATGTGTTTCTCAATCTCTGATGTTATTTTGTAGTGATGGAGCGAATCTGCCGAACATCAGATTCAGCCAAGTGCGGCGGATATTTGGGAAACCCCTGCATATGTGCGAGAACGCGACGGGACCATTGCAAATGGAGACCATGCGGTTACCATCGTAGAGTATAGTACTACCAGTGAATACGGCGAGGTGCGGAGTAGGCGACATGGTAACTGTGTGTTTGCCAGCCTTTGCGAGTTTGGTCGATATTTTATGCCTCAAGAGCAGAAGATCGACCAGGAACTGATGCAGTCCACTGTGCCAAGTGACAAATGATGCAGTAGATTCTGGATAACATGATTTCTATTTGATCTTTCCAGCGAAGTTTATGAGACGGGAGTGTGAAGGAGCGTTTTCATGCATTTCGGGTTTGATTTCATGTCCTCCATACTCCGTGTCATACTTAATCAACAACATTGTCAAAATTGGTAGTGCAAGCACGTCGGTACCGGGCTTCCTCTTTTGTTTTCAACGCTGACGAAAACGCGAGTACAAGCTTGTGGTTTTCAAAAGCGCTTTTCACGTGCGATCGCATGTGCAAACCAAGCACAGCTATGCTCTCATGCCCTGCACACAACGTGCAAAACCACTCGCTCACGCCTCTAGCATTGGACAGAGTTGTAGACTATGTAGCTATGTGTGAAACGGAGCATAGAGAGGACTGCATGATGTGGCAACACCAAAGAATGTGCCGATGTCGGAAGACTCGCCCATGTTAAGAGACTGATACTGTGATTGCCCTTTATTAGACCTACTACTCCCGGTGAGGGTTATGCTTGGAGGCATACCATATTTACTCGAGTAATAGCCGCACTGTTTATGAAGAAAACCTGAGGGTTCGCTTTTCCGCGGAGCATAGGGATTGCCAATCACCGCTTTCGACAGCATGATTCCAGCGGTTTACGGGACAGAGATAAAGGTTTGGGGCGAAGATAACATCTGTGAAGATTGCATTTGAATGGAGAATCATGTTTTCAATCTAGTTATTCGCTATGTTATTTAAGCGCAACGCAATGATTGGCTGTTTATGTGTTCTGCAGGAAAGTAGACGCAGGATCCTTTACATAAATAGTGCGGCTATTACTCGAGTAAATACAGTATGAACTAGCAATATGGGTCGCCTCATTCCGGAATGAGGATGTCAGTAAGATGCATCAAAATTGTGTATGGGATATGCTTGGTAAGTAGGAGGATCTCATTTCCAATGTTGTCAAATAACCTGAGCATTTGAAGCATATCTCTACTTGGACCTGGAGTGAAGCAAAATAATTGCATCCTTAAATACGGCATTATAAAATAAAATTCAGAAAAGTAGGGTAAGACAAAACAACTACCGTAGATAAAACAGCCAAGAAAAACTTGCATCGCGAGTGTGAGGACTAGAGTAAGTCATGTCCTCATTTAAAACATCTAAAGGAACACCACAAATACTGGGACTAGATGTTAAAAGTTAACAAAAATGTTTTGTACAGGGTGGTTCATTTTATTGTGCTGTCCATTCAATAAACCAGATAAAAATCAGCTGCTTCACTTTGGGACTTCTTTTCTGCAAAGACAAAACTGGGTGGTGGATACGCATCACTCGAGTTTCAAAATAAGCATTTTTATCTACAGCTGTGCACCATGACGAGCCTTTTTCTAGCGAGGCTGAAAATGCATTTTGTGCTGTTGACACCTTGATTTTGACAAAAACCTATATTATGGTTGAAACACCCATTGCCTTGGCTTTCGAGCACTTTCATTAATCACTGACACGTGTTATGACACCAACTTACCCAAATTAATCCCACAGCAAGGGCTTTATTACCGTATATTGCCGTATAAAGGTCGCCTCCAAATACTAGAATGCCTAAGCATCCCAAAATTATAACCCATAAAAAAAATAGTTTATTTGTTTATAATTTATTTTTTAAATACTTATTTTTAAGATATCCATTTCTGAAAAGCTTGAATTACTATATGCTGCAATATATGGTAATTGAAAATGAGCATGTTGGGGAATTAGATATGAACACTTGGAATGGTAAAAACATACAGGACAGGTTCTGTTGTTGTTCTGTTCCCGTCCTCCATGTTTTTATCCTTCCAAGTATTCGTAGCAAGGGCTAGCATAATTTTTTTTTTTTTAATGACTACTGTTTATAGAGATATAATTATTCTTAGTTTTACTTGTCACACCCCATTATCTAGCAACATCTCTGTGGAAAGTACAATACACCGAGTGATGTATACTGATTCATGTGGCCCAATGAAATGACAGCACAATATAATGGGTCCCATTACTCGTGAACATCAGCATATGGAGATGGTCTTGGCATCAGCACTAAGCATCTTGAAAGTGAACTCTCTTAAGAAGTGGCTTTTCATCCTCCAATTCTGAGCTGACCAGATCTTGCTCCAGCACGGAAGTGGTTGGGGAAGCTGTCTTGTTGATCCAGGCCCTGCTTATCCGAATTAATACCAGCATGCTAACGTTTTTTGTGCTCAGACGGTTCCTCCTCTCAGTTACAATCGTGCCCACTGCACTGAATGCTTGCTCAGAGTTAACGCAGGCTGGGGGCATGCCAGGTGCTTGACCGCAATCACAAGAAAAGAAGGCCACTGCTTTTCCTTTGTTGTCCAATATTGCGGTGGGTCACTCCACACTCCATAGCTGTCGGCTTCTCTGTTCTGGGCATATGCGTCCAGCTCAGCCTTTGCAGCTAAGGATGGCTGAGGTGGTGCACATCCTGGCTGCACTTGTGACAGTATTTGCAGCGAGGTGCCCGTTGTGATGCTGTCGTTGTGAGCATGCATGGTTTCCCCAATCTGACAAATGAGGTGCTCCCAAGCCCTTTTCAGTTTTTGAAGCTGCCTGTCTTCAGTGTAGTTGCAAAATGGGTTCCTGAACCTCGGATCCAAGAAGCTTGCAGCCTCGTACACAATGTCTTCCTTGATGCTGTTCAGATGCCTGTTGGTGTGCAATTCAGTTAGCAGGCTGGCAGCAAGCTGTGCAGTGTCCACTGCCCCTTCTCGGCCGGCCATCTGTTCTCCCTTTGATGAACTTGAGCAGAGGAAGCACTTGACCTAATGTCATCTATGCACACCAGGCAGATGGCCTCCTCAAAGGGATGCACAATTATTAGGGTCTTCAAAAGCGTCCACTGTTCTGGAGTCAGGTGGTGCTTGCTGCTGTCCTCAAAGAACTCTCTCTCACCGCACGTCTTCTACCATGTACAAGGTGTTGTTGCAGCAAGTTGGCACGTCTAGCAGCAGCTGGTGCTGGGGCAAGTTTTGCCGGCGCTGCACCTCTGTGAGCTTTGACAGTTTTGTTGCCAAATGGTGAAAATGCCCACAAATGGCCCAAGAAGTCTTTAAAGCCTCTTCCACAGCTGGTCAAGCCTTCGATAGGCCTCCTCTCACAACGAGGTTGAGACAGTGCACCAAGCACAGAATGCACTTCATCTTGGTGTCTCTTTGTGCTCTGATAACGTTCCGAGCGTTTTCTGTGGCCACGAAGCCTGGTTCTAAGCCCAGAGGTGGCAGCCAGCGTTCCATGACGGAGTTCAACTTCTCGGCTATATTCTCAGCCGTGCGTTTGGCCGGAACTTGCAACGTCCATTACAGCCTTCCTTCTGGACAGACGTCCGTGCTGGTCTTGGATCATACAGTGAGCTGCAACAGACATGTAGTTTGTCACTTGCCGGCATGACCAAATGTCGGTGGCCACGTGCACTGTTTCCCCAACGCCGAGTTTGAGCTCTTTCTTAGGACCTCACGAATTGCTGCTTCGAGAGCAGGAACAACAGAGGAAGCAAAGTGTTTCATCCCAGGAATCATCCATTTGGGCACACTGTAGAGCATGAACCTGAGGAATGCTGGGTCTTCTACCATAGAGAATGGCTTCAAGCTGGCAGCCAGAAATTCTGCTAGCTTTTGACAGAGCAGCACTGCCAGTGGATGGGTGGGCTCCCAGCTCTTTTTTTGGTCCTGTGCTTGCTGAAGTGCCAGTTCCACTTTATTCTGTTTTTTTTTACTAAGATGCACTCTGTTGAATTTTTGAGCTCATTTCCTTGGCCGCTGCTTCACTGGGCTCTGTAACTAAGTGAGCATGGTTATGCTTTATGTGGTTGTGCAGTGCCGAGGTGTCCCATAGAGTGAGATTCGCCTCCCGGTTTTCCAACATGTCCCTTTCTTCAGCGGTGGCAATAGATAGCTGCCAGCTTATCTTTGGTGCCCCTTTCAAAATGGTCCCATATAGCAGAAGCCTTCTTTTGTCATTTAAAGTCAGAAGCAGAGGTCCTGTCGCATTCTTATCATGGCTGGGTTGAAGCTTTCCTGTAGACGCAGCAGTGAGAACAGTGGAACTTGCAGGAGCATTGCTCATAAGCGGAAAACCGCTCCTACTGGTAGACGTGCTTGTGCTGGCAGATCGGTCACTTGTAGCTCCAGCACTCTTCTGAATCACATAGCAGTCTTGCCATCCTAGTTCTTGAGCTGGACAAACAAAACATTTATCACTTGCATGCTCCATGTAGTTCTAAAAGTTCGAACGTCCCCTCCAAATCCAAATCTAATAAGACAGACTTTTTTTTTTTTTTGATTGACTGACAGATGTTTGAAAATTTCTTGTGCAAGTCTTCCTCAAGTAGCATACTTGAACCAATATTTTCCCTCACTATGGGTCATATAGCTATTGGCCCAACAGTGATATTGGCATAATAAATTACAAAGGTTCTGATTCAACCTTAGCCTGTCCATATATGGTGCCACCATAATCAGAAAGTGCATCTAGAGGCACCAGAACACTTGACCAATTATCCAATTTGACCTAGTTGGAAAAAACTGTATCAAATATTGGATTTTTAATTTCTTGCTTTCAACATATTTACATTTTTCTGGCGATGCTATGACAAATAAAATAAATATTTGAGAAAAATGATGCCGCGACATTGACTGTCATTTCTTTTGCAAGCAATTGTAGGTTGAAAAGTTGCTTGATTATGACGTAGTTACCTTGAACGAAGGTAACTATGTAACACAATAAAACAAAACATCTAAAACACAATATGATTGGGAGTGCAGTCCTATTTGTAATTTGTCTTGATGACGACCAACATAAGGATATTGTAAATACCGTATTTACTCGAGAAATAGCCACACTATTTATGAACAAGGCCCTTGCGTCTACTTTCCCACAGAACAGATACACAGCCAATCATTGCGTTGCACATAAGTAACATAGTGAATAACCAGATGGAGAACACGATTCTCTATACAAATGCAATTTTCACAAATGTATCTTCGCACAAAGACGTTATCTCTGTCCTGTAAACAGCTGGAATCTTGTTGTCGATTGCGGTAATTGGCAATTTGCGTGCTCCACAGAAAAGCGAACCCTCAGGTTTTCTTCATAAACAGTGCGGCTATTACTCGAGTAAATGCGGTACCTATTGCGTGAAAATATGATCACCATATGCAGAAAGTTTACTGTGTTTCCTTGACTCTTTGAATGGACCGCATGAACAGTTTCTCAATAGATTTAGATGGGACTTTGCACACAGGTATAATGAGACAATGGAAGCTTTCAGTACAATTATGAAAGTATTAGTTCACCAGAGTAAAACACAAAAAAAATCACAAAGTATATTTATATAGTTTTTGAAACAAACTATATACTACTTGGCATGTACCGTATTTACTCGAATGTAACGCGAGTTTTTTTTTTTTTTTAAATTTCCCTCATTTAATTTGGGGGTTCGCGTTATAATCGAAACGCCTCAAAATTTGCCTTGGCGGTGTCGCGGCGCAGGCTCTTTAAAATGGCTACGACAAATCTCGCGATCTTTCAATCTTGTGCTGGCAACATATACACGCTGGCAACAGCCAATCCAATCCTATTCTTGTTTGCGACTCGTTGCACCCATGTTAGGGTTACCTTACCCATGTGCCCGTGTTTCGCGGGCTGCTGCTTCGTGCTTCCGCGACTGGACCCGAGCAAATGGCAACGCGACGAGCTCAGTACGACGCCCGCTAGAAGTGAAATTCTGATGGTTGAGGAAATCGGAAACTCTGTTGCGGCTCGGCGGCTAGATGTGACAGAATCGACTATCCGCGGGTGCAGGCTCCAGCGTGAAGCGCTCTTCAAGTGTGAGCTGGCCGAAAAGGCTTCCGCGGACCTCATTGTTTCGGGGGGAACACTTGATCACCAATTACGAAAGCGACGAGTGAGCAAACTCATTTTATTTTTAGAAACTGGCAGGTGTTGGCCACTATATGCAACAAATAAAGGTACTTTTTTCCCCTCACTTTACTCGCGTTACATTCTAGTTTTTTTAATTTTTTTGGCGCTGTGAAAAGTCATCTCTTGCGTTACATTCGACTAAATACGGTGAACATAAATAATATTTTGGGCCACTGTGATGTTTATTTCGGGCAAATTAACTGAAATATATGTAAGCCAATTTAGTTTCTCTCCATTCCACCCGTTTTTCAGTCGTAATAAACGCCAGAAGGGCCCAAAAAGTTTTTTAATAATTTCAAGAAGAAAAAAAAAAAAACAAAGCTTAGCAGAAATATTTTTATAGAACAAAAATTTAAATTATTTTCTTTACTCCAAAGGTTTTATGCCATCATACTTTCAAATAATGAATCCACCACGTTCAGACACCTCTCAAATAAATCATAGCGCCATGTGTTGATGAGGCCGATGTTATATGATCACTTCGAGAGCCAGCAAAACGTGGGCACCCGATATATGCTATGTTCAGGAGATTATTACATTTTCATTGGCAAATAAATTGACATCTGAGGATTGCGCAACATTTTTGTTTGATGCAATGAGGTAGTTGCAACATTGACTGGAAAGTACTTTGAAGCACACCTCGCAATTATAGCAAACCTGTTTTCGGCTCACAAATAGTTTGTGCCAAAACAGAATAATATTGCTTTTTAGTTAGCGTTATTTCGTGGCTTTCATCTGTTTGCAAAAAACTAAACAAAGAACTATCATGCTCGACGTTGCACATTCGACAGTCCTAACTCTTCCCATCTTCCTAAACGTCTGAGTATGTCCTAATATCAGAAACCGGCATTTTAAAAGTTAAAAACGGGACGTTGCAAAAATGGGATGCACACTTTCATGCAAAGCTGGCATCAAGTGACTCAAATAGAAAAACATGCATACTTACAATAATACTGTTAGCTCTTCGGGTGGAGCAGCCGTTGCATTTGTTTTGGCGCGAGCAAAACGGTAACTCGCGGAGAAAGTAAGAACAGTGTTACCGCCTTTATTTAACTTTATCAATGTACAAACACTTGCAGGTTTGCGCTGATAAGGCCTCAAAACCGAAACTCGTGTATTGCTACCGTGCCCACTACCATGCAAACTCTTCACACCACTTCTGCAAGCAGGCACTGTAAAATTGCCAGCAAACACACAAAACCGACAATTATCTTGTAGAATATCACGTTATTTAATAATCAATCTGCATTATAATATATTTACGTTAAAAAAAAAAAAACTTGTTTTGCTTGAAAAACGAAATATCAACTTTTGCCCAATTTTTAGAAAAGTTCGGCAAAACTTCGCCTTTGCCGAATCCCAAGATTCGACAAAAGTTCAGCCAATCGCTAATATTTTGGTGTGATGAAAACATTACACTCCACCTTTGTGTCCAGCTACTGCAAGTAGCGCGTGCACAACAAAAGCCGAAGGAAATGCATTGGCGGCCATAGCCTAAGGTAGAATTATGAACCGATTTGAACCGGTTCACACTTGGTGAAACCGGTAGCCAAACAATCTTACACATGCATGACTGAATTGTAACCAAACCGGAACAAAATACAAATCCGCTGAACCCGAACCAAACCGGAATAATGACCGGTTCGCCACCCTGGCTAGAAACAAGTCATGGCTAGCAGATGACTAGCACATTACTGATACAAATTTTCCATGGCTCTAAACGGGTAGCTCATGGTGATCGGTCTCTGTGAATGGACAACATGATGCCCAAAGGCTGGCTCACACATGTGGAGAATATGTACACATCGCGACACTGTTAGCGCGAACACGACATCGGCGCATTTTCGCATTTTACTTCTAAATAGTATTAGCGAGCACTAAATTTTATCGCTTACATTATAGAACTAAATAAGCTCTTTCCGTAGCAATAATGACTTGGATGACAACCCTTGGTTTCACAAAGAATAACTGGAAAAACCGTCGATCGCCTGTTCGTGCTAACAGTGTCGCGCTCTGTACCTCCACATGCAACAGCATCTCTGAATGGCACGACGCCACGGAAGCACACTTGCCAAAAGACCAGAAAAAGACACTAGAGATTAACTTACAGAAGTGATAGCGGTATATATGGGATCCACTTTGTATATTTAGGACTTTTAAAAATCATACTATGAATGAATACAGCCACATATGTTTAGACTTTTGTTCTCATAGTTGCACAAATTCCAAGTTCAGCACTCAAATTTGAAAAACAATTTTCAGACATTAGTATGTCTTTTTCTTCTTCTCAAAGAGCAGCTTATTGGCTACATTTTGATGTATCATAATTACCCATATGCTGACTAGTTCTTAAAATTAAAAATGTTTTGTCCATCCCTCAAAAATTACCACCCTTCCCCGCGGTACCGAAAGAGTTAAAGGGGCACTGAAGTCGATTCTGAGATCGTCCTTTGTGGTGACAACTCAATCTAGACGCTCTAAGCATCCCAACAAACCCAAAACCACAACCGTGCAAAGCTTATTTCTTCGTTAGAAGTGGGTTCAAAGATCGCGACACGCCCTTTTGGGACTAATTTTCTTCTGAGTGAAGCGGTCGACAAGGGCGCTTGTCGGCGAGTTGCAAGCGATGGCTTCACCCGCGGAGAAAAAGAGAAGTCTTATCCGAATGTGTACCTATCAGACTCTCTTCGAAACAAGTTATGATATCATTCAGAATCTGCGTGTATAGTAGCTTTCATTGGTGCACACAATGTAGTCCGCGAGAAAAAAAGAGTCCACATTTTTCTATTGCCCTGAGAATGAATAGGCAGTTTTGTAATATAGGACTTGGTATATGTGGAAACTAACACGTCATAAACAATATAAGATCAAAAATGACCGTTTTCAAAACTGATTTCAGTGCCCCTTTAACACACTGGTGCCATTTATCGGGCAGAACCCAAACACTTCCAACCTCTATGTAACAAGACCGAAGCTTTTGCAGTACTTGGGAGATCAAATCGACACACTACTTACAAGAAATAGTCGCTTATAACGTTGTGAGAATTATTTCGAGCCCACGGTGAAAGAATTATGCGCAAAACATTATAAAACTATACACGCAGGTCAGAAATGTTCCAGAGCTAATGGATAGACAACGCCAGTGTGCCAAGCGGTTCAAAGAGATCACAGTGCACTCAGTCGCAGCCAAAGGCAAATGCTTATACCAGCCTTGAGACAACAATAGATCATAGTTTTGTTGCTCTACAGTTTTAGCAACTGTTAAAAAATAATGTGACCATCTGAGGGAACCAGACGACACCACTGACCTCTCTTGGTTCCCTTGGGCTTGGCCTCTTTCTTGGCACTCTTTGGCTCTTTCTTGACAGTCTGTAGAAACATCACCACAAACAATTAACTAAATACTCTCCGTGTGTGTCTTCAATAGAATTGAATCTTTCTGTTATGTACTCTTGTCATCCACAAACCATGCTCTCCTGCTAAAGGAAGTTCATAATACATTAACCATGATGTATAAAACCCCGAGACTGTGGTGAGGGAAAAATAAAATTCTGAGGACAAGTAAGCAAGCCAGAGTGGAAAGGCTTGAAAGGTTGCCGCCATCTATGAGCGACAGCAGCAACCCGACAACAGGCAAGTCGGTTGTCTAATTGCCGCCGTTGCTAATAGATGGCGGCAGCTGTCCAGAGTTTTGTGTCGAGATTTGTTCGCCCACGGACATGATACCGGTAAACTAGCCCTTAACTGCTCCGCTGTAAAAACGTCCTCCAATTGTTCTCAAAAATACACTCCAAAAATGCAGAACCCTAGTTATTTCTAAGTGAAAATGTGGTCATAATGCTAGTGTCTCTCGGCGAAAATCACAAGAACTGCTAGCAGGGGATCTCAAACTTTTAGATGTAGAGGAGCCCCTCTCTGCCTCGAATGGCAACTGTGGAACCCCCCCCTTCCCCGGTTCCGGCAGCAATAAAATACAGAAATACAGCAGTGCAGAAGCCTCCAGACCTTTCTCTGTGTATCTCTGATACATAGCTCATAGCTATGTATCAGTGAGTGGCTCAGATTCACTAAACTAGCGCTTAACCTGGAAGAATACTTCATTTATACTCCACCTCACTAGCTGCACGCAAGACTGAAGAACACCACTTTTGTAAAATTTTGAGTACTATCCAGACCGGTTATAACGAAATAGCGGCTACAGCGAAGCGATCATGATTTCCCATTCCTTTTTGCACTTCGTTAACTGAAATAGCGGATATAGCGAAATGATTTCAGACTCCCGTTGACTTCGTTATAACCGGTCTTGACAGTAACGGGCTAGTCTCCGGAGGCGTGAGAAGCGACGTGGGGGTGCACAAAGAGGGCAAAAGGGGAGCTTCTCCTTCCTTCTTCTCCAACTGCCTGGGTTACGCTCTCGCCCCTGTAGCTTGGCAGGGCTGCGCGCAACTAGTGAAATAGCGGACAGGGACAGTTGAGGAAATTGCGGAACTCTGAGAACCCCTGGGTTCCTAGGAACCCCGTTTGAGAACCTACTATGTGCCAGAGGAAAGCAAAAGTTGCTGCTTACCCGCGATTTCTTGACTGCGCGACTCCGGCTCCTGAACTCTTCGTCTTGAAGCTGACGGGCAAGTTCTGCGTCATCCTTTCCGCCGCCGTCCTTGAGAAAAAGAAAGAAAAGGAAGATCTGCTAAAACAAGTACCCTTACGAATCGCAGAGCCTTGCCGTTTCACCTGGACATCTACAAATGGGAATGTCAACTCGAGCCAACGTTTCTGCTCCAATTCTCACCAACTGGAGCCTTCCACTCCTAAGGAGAAGTGGGAAACCTCAAGTCGGCGAGGTCAAGAAACAATTGCTGCCTAATGCCCAAGGTGGGTGCTTTCCTTCAGAAACAGCTGGAAGAATAGACCACGATTTGCAGCTCCTACTAAAATATGATCAAGTACTGTGTTTTTACACTGTGAGGAGTGATTGGCAAAAATATGAGAATTTAGATGATGGGCCCATCGGCATGGTGAGTAGATATTTATTTATAGACCTTTTCATCTCAGTAGTTGCCTCACTGGCGGATAAAATGCACTGATACACTCACCGCCATGGGGTGGCTTCAATTCAATTGGTTTTGGTTTCAACATCCTCGCAGCTGTGTTTATGTTTTATGTCGTTTCCACCTTATGTTGTGATACAAATGTGTCCCTTGCAGCCCGCAACCAATTAAACAGTGGTAGTAAGCCATTTCAAGAACCATGAAGTGCTTTTGAGCCTAAATGCCAAACTTTTTAATGTTATACTGCATCTGGTGAATTTTTGTCCTCAATTTCAGAGAGGTTCGGCGGCTAAACGACTGAACTGACGCACAAGGAGGATTACCGTCGTCTACAATAATATCCATCGATACTAGTTTCCAGAAAAAGAAATTAACAAAGAGACTAATGAATAAGTGCATAGTACAAAAGCAGGTCGACAGCCTGATTAACAGTGTGCTAAATCGCGAAGAACAGAGAAACTCACTATACTCCAGTTACCCCCGAGCTGACAGCGGTGGAAGCTACGTGCCCGTTGGACCAATCGTACGTCTATATTTCGCCATGTGATCAGGCTCCCTCTCATATGTACAGGCAGAGAGCGGGGTCAAGTGAAGGAAGGCGGCTGATTGGTCCGGCGAGCATGTATACCTTCCACTGCACTGTCACCTTAGGGTTGAAAAGAGTATAGGTGGTATTCACTGGACGCCATATTTGAGGTAAGTGCTCACAGCGCATGCTTGGGAAGAGTTTCTCGTCAGCTCTCGGGAAATCACAAGAGAAGAAGGGAATCAGAGTAGCGATGTGGGCGAGTTGGTTCATGCTTAGAAATAAAGGAAACAGCGCGCAAACGACAAGGACGGGAGGAAAAGGAGTACACAGGACGAGCGCTGACTGACAACTGAATATTTATTGAAAAGGACCCAACGAAGAAAACACCCACAAAAAAACACTCGCATCAACACGTGTCCATGAACGTAATCTCCTTCTTATGTAAATACACAGAAGTTTGACTCACGCAGTTCTGTTCGCCCTCCTTCTTTATTTCATACGCTTCTAAGATTTCCCTGGCTGTTTTATCAGCTCCTCCCCATGATTGTGATGTTATTGAAATCAGGATGACATTTGCATATTCCGCAGTGCAGGGGCAAATGCCCTCCTGCTGTTGAACGAAGCGACCAGTCATGTTCGCGTGCCCTTTCATTTACGCAACGCCCCGTTTGCCCGATGTAAACTCTTCCACAGCTTAACGGGATCCTATACACCACTCCGATCGCGCAATCCACATACTTCTTTCTGTGGTTTACAGTGCATTGGTTCCCACCCCCCTCCTCTCGGCTACTTTAGAACAAAGGTGTGCCAGCTTACGTGGCGCCGAAAACACGACGGGGACATCGAACCTCCCAGCCACCTGTCAGGTGGCTGGGAGGTTCGATGTCCCCTGTCGTGTTGCTCGGCGCCACGTAAGCTGGCACACCTTTGTTCTAAAGTAGCCGAGAGGAGGGGGGTGGGAACCAATGCACTGTAAACCACAGAAAGAAGTATGTGGATTGCGCGATCGGAGTGGTGTATAGGATCCCGTTAAGCTGTGGAAGAGTTTACATCGGGCAAACGGGGCGTTGCGTAAATGAAAGGGCACGCGAACATGACTGGTCGCTTCGTTCAACAGCAGGAGGGCATTTGCCCCTGCACTGCGGAATATGCAAATGTCATCCTGATTTCAATAACATCACAATCATGGGGAGGGAGCTGATAAAACAGCCAGGGAAATCTTAGAAGCGTATGAAATAAAGAAGGAGGGCGAACAGAACTGCGTGAGTCAAACTTCTGTGTATTTACATAAGAAGGAGATTACGTTCATGGACACGTGTTGATGCGAGTGTTTTTTTGTGGGTGTTTTCTTCGTTGGGTCCTTTTCAATAAATATTCAGTTGTCAGTCAGCGCTCGTCCTGTGTACTCCTTTTCCTCCCGTCCTTGTCGTTTGCGCGCTGTTTCCTTTATTTCTAAGAAGAAGGGAAGGAGCAACTTCTCACCGGGACTTTCCTTTGTATGTCCCAGGCTTCCCCAGATGTCGCTATTCTCCCTCCAGAAGATTATAAAAGATCACTCTAAATTCGTACAAAAGAGGCTTTCCCCTCTCTCTCTTCCCCAGTGGTTCGAAAGCAGCAGCGAGCTCAGCTATGACTGCCAGTGAATACAACCTATAGTTTACTGCCCACTGTTTGATATTTTGCGGGCACCAGCTCTTTGCAAACCTTGCTCACTGGAAGAATCTTCAATAATGATGAAGAGAATCTAAAGAAGTAAGTCAGGCTGCCTTGGTCCGTTTTTCTTTAAAAAAAATTAAGGGCTCACGAAATACTTCAATAATCCTTCCTAGGCCAGATAGTATTTCTTTTTTTTTTACTTTCAGTTTTGCTAAACACATTTATTAAGGGCATTTCCCATTGTTGGATTTAAGGAGAAATAAACTATTTGTTACATGGACATTTCCTTATGACATACTCAGGATAGATGAGTGACAGGCCCATCAAGTAAAGCCTAGGATCGGTCTCCCATAAAATTTGCCAAATGAAATTAACAGGTGTCAGAGAAGTGACCTCTGGCAAGTATGGCTGAAGTCAAATGCCAGGCACCACTTCATGGAACTGGTAGGTAGGTCTTTATCAGTTTGAACAGAAGCACTTTGTAAATTTTGGCGTCACGAGCCAATTAAAGCAAATCCATATTCTGCACCGACAACGCCGCACTCAAGTGATTTTCATCCAGACGGCTTTTTTTTTTTTGTATCACATCTTGCGGGCCACAAACAAACTCAAGCTGACTGTAACAGCTGTTTTACAAGGGCAGCCCCAAGCTTTGTGTTGAAATTAATTTAATTATATATCTTAAAACAAAATAATCAAAGCGCTTGAATGACTGCTGACATGGGATCCAGCACAGTCTGGGGGGAGGGATGAGCGTGGCCTTGAGCCAGCAGAGGCGCTGTCCAGATAATGCCGGCCTTGCACACCGGAAGACAGAATAAACGCGTTGAGAGTTGAACCCTGTCCGTGTCTGACGTGTTTTTGTGTGTCCCTTTTGGCCCCTTTTGCGTTCGCATACCAAGATGTTTAACCAACACGTTCATCCTATGCAACGAGAGCCTCCCTTCACTGTCGATGTCCCTATTCTTGTCCTCCGGCATCAACAACTGGTCAGCACAGTTTCTGCATGCCGCTACCCTCTTGTTCTCAAGATCGCAGCTTTTGCTTCGACTCCATACCTTGGGATTCTACCTCCGAAAAAAAAAAAAACAAGTTCCTCCGGAGCTGCAAAGACTTTATGGCTTTGCCCCTCAAGATTGGAATGCAAACTATCACATCATCCAACTTGCGAGGAAACAGGTATCGAACCAACTGAAAATTGTCAACGCTGCAATTCCTCCATTCATGGGATCATGTCTAGGACCAAACTTCAAACGTACAAACGAGTATGAACTTTTGGAGACCAGATCATTTGGGTTCTTAGAATCAGCAAGAAAAATATTTTTAAAAACACAACTAAAAACAACACAAAAACAAAAACACAAGAAAGCATGCAATTTTGGGAAACCTCAAAGGCCTCGATTTCTCAACTTATCTGACACCCCAAATTGCGACAGTTCTCAACCGAAGACCGAAGTTCAACCCGACCGTGGGACTGTCTCGTGGCGACATGGTGTCTACCATTCATCGAGCTCCAACCATGGTGCAAGAGACCCAGCGGGACCAATTTGTGACCTCAGCGGTACGCTCAAGTTGCAAGGAGGGATTTGTCATTAAAAAGGACAGGAGCCACCTCAATGCTATCCGTGAGCTAAAGTCGTTTGATATACGTTTACTGGTATCAGACAAGGAAGGAGTCTTTGTAGTGTTGAATGCTGGAACATTTAACAAAGAATCATTATGAGCGGTAAAAATTTTTTTTCTTCAAAAAACGATTGAATCTTTTTGAGAGCTTAAGGAAAAGGTGTGCAAAGTACAGTAAAAGGATGAATTGGAGTCTGTTTGTGCATCATCTATCAGAAAGGAAAAGAACGATCACCAAAAGGTGTTTTTCAAAATTAAAACTCATAAGCCAGGAAGCCGTTCAGGTGCATAGTATCTGAAGTAGGGACGTGGCAAAAGGTACTATACTTCGTTTCAGCTTCCGTCCGAGCGCAGTCAAAGCTACGTGTGGCCGGAGCCAATCACACGCCGGCGATAGGTCGCGCGATCTCGCCTGCACTCTTGTATCACCCCGCTGCGCCGCTGGTCATCGGCGCCGCCCGAGCTCGCCGAGTATTTCGTCTGCTACAGGTGTATCAACGGTATCGTCTGCTACAGGTCTAAAAAGTGCCCTTTCACGTTCTGAAATTTAGTCACAGGGGCTGTCAGTACGTAGGCTGACCGCTGGCGTATGTGTCCGAGCTTTCCACCTGTCCGGCATTTCGGCGTAGTTTCGAGATGTAATTACACATTGCAAGGTGCCCGATGACCCGGCCGTTGATGTTTCCTTGTATTGTCTGGATATACCAGGGCTCGAGGCGCAGTCCTTTCTACCAGCTTCTTGGCGTACAATGTGATCGGCAGGTAAAGGGGTGCCCTGATTTCGCCGTGTATCAGTGAATTGTAGTGGCCCGGAAGCTTTTCCCGTTTACAACGCATTCGCGGTACGACGCGGCCGGAGACTCCCGCCGAATTTGAAAGTAGACATTCATCACGACCTCTCGCGCCTGACGCCCAAACGTGCCTTTGCCAAAGGACGTTTTGAAGCGAATCGGTGAGGAAAGCAGCGAAGCACATGATTCGGCCATTACGAGAACGAAATCTCACAGAAAAACCAAGCGCTGCAGCCGTGTTGCCAGCGGATGTACGTGTTTTCAGCAAACCACATGAATATACATATATTAATAAAAACATAAACTTAAAACATTTAATTCCTTTAATATCAAATCATTCTCAGCAGTACATATCCGGAATATTGTGCAATGTATACGCACAAAACAGTAACTAAAAAAAAAAATCTTTTGTGGACTACTTTGTGGTGCGTAGGAATGCTCTTCCCGAAGTTGCTAACCGTCCCTCAGCCTTTGGCTGCGCTCGGACGGAAGCTGAAACGAAGTATAGGTACATTCCTTCAAAAACAACTAAACACTCTGAACATTTCTCAGCCCTTCAGAATCCGAGACTCTAGAGATTGCCTAGAGACTTTAAACTCGGTTCATCACAAACGGATGGCAGTGTTCTCACTCGACATAGAAAATTTGTGCTTATCACATGACACTAAAACTATAATCGAAAAAGTTGAATCTGCGATCATTGAGCACGGACTTGTAAAATTTCAGAATGAAGCAGGGATATACAACTACTAAGGTTGTACCTTCAGTGACTACTCGCGGAGATTCAGGGCAATGTCTACAATCAAACTACCGGTGTGTGCATTGGGTCCACAGTGGCTCCTGTTCCGAGCAAACTTTATTTGAGCGCCGTGGATGTGGCAGTCAAATCAGAGATGACTCGCTGGTTGAACTCGGGAGACCTTTATATTTTTCGCTTCGTAGATGATTACCTCGTAATGCACACAAATGAGATTCAGAAAAAAAATCGTAACATCATGTTTTCAGAGGCATTCGTTAGGTTTACACTTCACTGAGGACAAAGGAAACAAAGAAGGACTACAGTTTCTAGATCTAAAAATCAAAAGCAAAGAAACAGAAACATGCTGGATCTATGAGCAAAGAACAAATAAACCTTTACTTTCGTTTAAAAGCTCGCATTCAAAGACAATTAAACAAAGAATTAGTAAGTCGGTCATCTCATCATCACTGATAAAATCATGTCCTCACTATGAGGAGGACAGCCTAAAGAACCAAGCCCTAAGACTAAGGAGCGCAGGTACCCCACACACCTAGGAAAAATGGTGGCCTCTAGGCTATTAGTAAGAAAACAGAAAGACACAAGAAATTTCTTACCATTCCATACACTCACGGGTTCGCTCACCACACCACAAAACTGTTGTCAGATTATACAAAAAGTTAATGGAGAAGATAAACTAGAGAATAAATGCAAAAAGAAACACAAAGAAAAATTTGTAAAATGCGAAGAAAGGGCAATATACTCGATTCCACTTTCTTGCGGCAAGACTTACATTGGGTAGACAGGGCGGTGCCTAAACGATAGATTAAAAGAACACAAATATAAGCTTTCAGTGACAGGGGAACTACTCCTAAAGCGCACATGAATAGCTGCGAGGGATGCAAGCCCATCTTTAACGAAGCGGCGGCTATCAAAAAGCACCCTGACCAGTTGGGACGGGAGGTGGTCGAGGCCTTCCTCATACAGAGAAGCGACAACAGTGTGAGTCACAAATCCCTTAATTTGAGCAGAAAGGAGGAAGGGTTTTTCGAGAAGGAGATAGGGAGCCTCAGTCGGGGGGGGGAGAGAAATGAGCGTGGCCTTGAGCCAGCAGGGGCGCTGTCAAGATTACACCGGCTTTGCACGCCGGAAGAGAGAAGAAACTTGTTGCGACTTAAACGCTGCCCATGTCTGATATGTTTTTGTGCCCCTTGTCCCCTTTTG
>JAZHYW010047816.1:0-10515 GCA_037355805.1 Ixodes ricinus | reverse complement strand
CATAGAGTTATTACAATAAACGCTAGAGGCTCAGCTGGCGCTAGTGTGCTGTTGCATTTGAAGCAGACAGCAAGCAGTCTAAATTTGACTTCCGGTAATGTATTCCTATGGGAAAAAGCGAGTGCATTTTTCTCTGCGCTCGATTATAAGAGCAAATATCACGAATAACTTGTACGTACTAGGCACATTGGAACATTTCTCAGTCACGCAGACGAAATAAATGGTCAGTTACGGCGTTTTTCTTTCAAATTCATCGCATTAAAAACGGTGCTAAAACGGCTTCGTACGTGTATTTTTGTGCACTGTCGGACACTGTTAGCGCGAACACGGCGTCGACGCTTTCCAACATGGGGGATATACGTGCCAAACGAACGAAGGACATGTAGAAAACCGAGAGAGACGGCAAGAACTACGCAGTAACACTGGATAAGTAACTCCTTGTGCTTGCAGACGATCAAAATAAATTGAAAGTCACGTAATATAGTCAGATTTGCAACAAATAAGTACTGCGAAGATGCTTGTTCTGGGTTCAAATGGTTCAAAGCATCACCCGCACGCTCCAAATCTTTGCAAATAAGGGAGCCAGAGAGCAGGTGCCCGATAAAAACTGCCCGACATGGGAAATAATAAAAAGACATACCTTTCGTAGCTCACGTGCTTTATTTTTTTGCGTTCGAATGTTTCTTTAACCGATCGTAAAGATGCGCACGACGGAGTCCATTTTCATCCAATGACAGGACGGGCATATTAGCAATATATAAGCACCACCGAAATGCTAGCGAACCTGAACACACACTACATTCCTTTCGATCGTTAGTTTGCTTAGAACCGTCGCTCGTTTTCACATACCTTCCTTGAAACAGGGGTTTGGGCCTGAAATAGAGCGAAGTTTAACATCGCTCAGTGGTAAAGAAAAAATGCTGTAACTAAAGCAATTACACTTTCACAATACCAATAAAGGTACATACTATCCGTTACAACCGATATGACAAAAGTTATTCATGTTATTTTCCGGCTGAAGAGACAAAATTCACGCGCGTTTTCCCATAGGAATACACAGGGAGGCTGGAAATGTAGACTGCATGCTGTCTGCTTCAATTTGCAACCGGAAGTCCCGTAGACACTAGCGCCAGCTGAGCCTCTAGCGTTTATTGTAATAACTCTATGGTGAAAACACGTGAATCTGCAGGCAACACGGCTGCAGCGCTCGGTTTTTCTGTGTGATTTCGTTCCCGTAATGGCCGAATCATGTGCTTCGCTGCTTTCCTCACCGAGTCGCTTCAAAACGTCCTTTCGCAAAGGCACGTTTGGGCATCAGGCGCGAGACTCGAGAGGTCGTGATGATTGACTACTTTCAAATTCGGCGGGAGACTATGGCCGCGTCGTACCGCGAATCCGTTGAAAACAACAAGAGCGTCCGGGCCACTACAATTGGCTGATACACAGCGGCGAAATCAGGGCGCCCCATTGCCTGCCGATCACGTTGAACTGCAGAGAAGCTGGTGGAAAGGACTGCGCCTCGAGCCCCTGGTATATCCAGACAAGACAAGGAAACATCAACGGACAGGCCATCGGGCACCTTGCAATGCTGTACTTATATCTCGAAACAACGCCGAAATGCCGAACAGCTGGAAAGCTCGAACACTGACGCCAGCGGCCAGCCTATGTAGTGACATTCCCTGTGAATAAATTTCCAGAACGTGAAAAGGCACTTTTTAGACCTGTAGCAGACGATACCGTTGATACACCCGTAGCAGACGAAATACTCGGCGACCGCGGGCGGCGCGGTCGACCAACGGCCGCAGCGGAGTGATTAAAAAGTGCAGGCGAGATCGCGTGACATATTGCCGGCGTGTGATTGGCCACGGCCACACGTAGTTTTGGCTGCGCTCGGACGGAAGCTGAAACGAAGTATAGTGCAGATTACCTAGGAGCCAAAACGTACTACCGAAGGTTTGGTGAAAAAAGCCAAAGCACAATTGGCCACCTTGGATTCACTTCTGCCAGCCAGTCACTTCCACTCATTCTTTGACGTCAGTGACGAACTATAGTTTTCAACATGGCGCGCGCTGCTTTCAGCGTCTTTCTCACCTAGAGACACCGACCTCCCGAAGTTACCCCGGTTTACATCGCAGAGCTGTGTCGATATCCACTCTTGTGTGTGGTATTTTCTGTGCGACGTTGTGAGAATTCAGCGATCGTGTCGCTGTCCAACATAGTCGACGAGCTAAGTGCCCCCGCTTGGACGATCGGGTAGCCTCGTTGGACGAGACCGACGAAAGCGCGTGCCGGTCGCTTCTCTTTATTAGTTTAGTTTCGGTGATGACAAGCAACAACTTGCACGCTACGAGTTTACATGCGACTATAGTCGCGTTGTAAAATCGTAGCGATGCCAGAGTTTATTGGTGGTAGTTTTTGTGTGACGATGTGAGAATTGAACAGTCGTGTTCTCTTGTTGCTCTGTGCCTTCGCTTGGAAAATCCCGTCCTGTCGAGACCTGCACAAGCTTCCTCTACGCCGATGCCTTCCCATCGTTCGTTTAGTGTTCGCCCTTGTGACAAGTGAATGTACGCAAAAATCGTCGTGGTCTACGCGTTTCTTCGCGGTGGCGTGACAATGCTGCAGTCACCACTCTCGATGGGATACCCTGCTTGAAATACTGAGTGAAGCCACCGCCGCTGCTGCCCCACCGGACTCGGCCTGCTTCCCTGCTCGCTTTAATAAATGAAAAATACGAACTGCTCTGGCGCCTTCAAAGTGATATTTATTTATCCGTGAAGCTGGCGCCCTCGCCTACTCTGGTCGTTGTGATTAGTCGGTGGTATATCAGGTAAGCAGCAATTACCTTTTCCTAGCCAATGTCCCAAATGATCCTGCCTTCACCTCAGAGATAAGGTAGGACATCTACCAGCATCTCGCCTCGTGCGACGTACTGACGGTGTCGCCATATCGGCCAAGTCTCCGAGCAGAAGACGCACTACGTGTTGTCATAGCGCGCACGACTCCGCGTGCTCTGCAATCTCCCCATCTCCCGGTGATATGTTACAACCTTTGGACATTCTGACTAAGCGAGGTAGAAACGGGTTGACGCCACCATGTATCACTGCTCACAACTACGGTAGGCTTAACCCTGAAGAGGCCGATGACGTCGTGGGCAAATCGCGGGCGCGACAGATATATCCGAAGACGCACCGCGCTCTTTGATGACTAATATTGAAGCGATCGCCAGAATCGTACATTTAGAACGAAAAATACAGTCATCCGTTTGAAATACAAGCGTGCGATTGTCATTAGCAGGTAGGGTTGATCTTGTTTAACTTATTTTTGAACGTGAGAGTTGCATTTTAAGTCTCGATTCGGTACTGCTTAAATACACAAGAATGTTCGTCTAAATCAAAGATATTTAGTATGTCCCTTTTCCCAAGAGCTATTTATGACTGAAATCGACTGTCGGAGGTCTGTGATTGGTGCGCTATCAAACGATGTACTTTTTATGTTAGATTCAACCTCGCTCGATGTCTTTCATACATTAGCTTATATTCGCTTGCAAAGGTTATATGTTTGTTTCCATTGCATTTGTTTTTCCTGTGTTTGAACGGTTACTCCGCCGTTAAGCAGAGGTCCGACTGATATTGTATGCTTCTATGTGTAATCTAGTCCAAATTGCAAGACCTTATTTGCGTCGCAAATTAATCTACCCAGATAATTAACTTCTCTATCTCGGTAAAAAAAGTACGAGCAATCAGCTATCGACGATGTCATCAGTTATGATCACAAATACACTGCAAACGGTTTAGGCGCTGTGGGTATTGCATGAAAATAATCAATAAATATATAAATAACAAAATCAGGTATATATCAAATTTTGGATCCAGTGGGTGCGTTCAAACAGAAGGAAAAAGATTCGACTTTAAATATCGCAAATTTTAAGGCAGCGACTTTCTCACATCTTTAAGTATATTATCTCACCCTTAGCACGGACTAACTGCGAAGGCTGTGCAAGCGCGACCGGCTAGCTTCGACTGCTTGACTGGAACACTGCTGCAAGAGCGTCGTGCAGTCGCCGAGGCTTCATTCAAAGCAACTAGCTCGGGCTTTTGGCACGCGGCTAACAATAGTCCATGCTAAGGTGAGAGAAAGCGCTGTTTCGATAACATATACCTAGCGTGTTGAAAAAAAAAGTAATGAATTTTCAGTTTCGCATCAACCCGGGTTCATTAAGATCGTTCATCAGAGAGGTCGCATGTACGTTTTGCAGCACCTTCGAACATAGTGGTGTGATAATTGTTACAACAAGAAAGCTACCAGAAGAGAAGCTAGAAACACTTAAGAGAATTTTGTACGTTTGTCTTAAAAACCGCAAACTAAACAGACAGGAAGATTATTTTACGTGACGTTTTGAGGACGTTTTTTTAAATTCTCATTACTTGAGCACCGCTCAAAATGTCTATACATCTGCGAGGAGGCGTGACCCAGGGGCCTAACAAGAAATCTTTGGCTGATGCAGGAAAATTCTGTTCTCTCGCGCCGAATGCGCTCGCTCGCTTTCCAACGCCAGGTCACTTACTTCGCCGATCAGGAAACTGCTCCAAGTTCCAGGTTTTAGACCTCGGGTTTGTTTCATCGAATCTTTCTTCCTCTTTTTTCTTCTTTTACAAGATGGGGGACTATGTGAAAACGAAGACATGGATCGAGTTTGAGGTACACAGGCCAAAGTGAAGCAGAAATGTTCGTGACAATAGACGTCTATTCATTTGGCATTGTCAGGATGATCTCCATTTATTGCGAATGAGATTATACGAATGCCTCGTGTAACAAGGGAACGTACAAAAGCACCGGTTTAACGTTACAGTTTCTCCGAGGTATTGCCTGTCAGTCCTACGGTCAAGTTCTGCAGTCCGATGGGGCAAGCCGGCTTGGTTTCTATTTCTTTTCTATCCTTTTCGCATAGACAGTTGCCCACAAATGCCGAAGTGCGATAAGACATGGCGCAACGAGTAATTCGCTTGGCGAAGTAGCTCGGTAATCGTCTTCGGAAAGATCGAGCTTTCACAATCCGCCGCCTGACAGACACTTAATCCAGGTCCCAAGGGGCACGTATACTAGAAGGCGACCTCCTTGACCTCGGCCTGTCTGCGGAGCTTCTTTATCTTATTACTAAAGAACAACAACACTGGCCAAATAAGGGGACATTTCATATGTTGAAACGCTAGGGGTAATAACCCTGCCTTTTTATTTTTATCTATTGGCGACAGTTACATGACATTTCTGCGTATTCAAAACTAGCCCTGTGTGCAATAGATTTCTAGATGACAACAAGGTGTGTAGTTGGGCTATTTGGTTGGTTGATGCTGAAAAGGTATTACAACAGCGCAAAAAAGAAGAAAAAGACAGAGGATTACTGGAAGGGGAACAGACACTGCGATGACTTACAACTGAAAATTTTCCTTGTGCACGGTACAGCAAGTAGAAGCATGAACAGAACCGGATAGACACAAAAACACTCATCCCGGTAACACACCCTTCCCCCATCATGCCGACACAGGCTACACGTGCTTGCCGACGTCCTAAATAAAATCAACCTCGTCACTCGCTAGGACCATGGACGCTTGCAGACATGACTACGTCATGGCCTAGCAATAAAAAAGGCGTCGTCGATTTCCCCTGGAAGACTTGCTTTTGTGCCGCGCTAAAATCCTAATGTCATCAAATAGCGAAGAACATGTACTGTACATCTATCACAATAAACCGCACGGTGGCCAGACGGGGGAGAGCGCAATGAAAGAGAGTGTTTTCTCGTCCGAGCAGTAACGCACCTCCCCGCCTGTCCAACGTACACTCTGCCACAAGGCAAGGGGATGAGGTACACCACCGCACAGGTGTAGGCGACATACCTGTTGCGGTGGTTGAGCTCACATTCCGCTCCTGGGCCAGTATCTCTAAAAAAGGGGGGGGGGGGGGGAGGCGCCTTCAGAGCTCGCGACACTAGAGCGCCGACGTTAGAGCGCGCGACACGAGGGAGCTGCGACAGTAGGGCGCTTGACACTATTGGCGACGTGCGCGACCGAAAGCGTCGCTGTGGTCGGCCTTCCACGATTGGCCGAGCGCTGACTATGACGTCAGGAAAGGATTTATCACCGACGAAAATAAGGGAATGAAAGAACTTTAATTTTGACGGTGTTGGCAGTGTCGCTTTGAGAGCGGAATGATTTCAAGCTTCCACCATACTGTTACAACACCATCGAACTTGTTGTCCGCAAGGTAATGACGTCACGAAGGTAACCAAACGAGGCGCCACGAAACATCTCGCCGCTAATAGAGCACATGTCGCAAAAGCGCAAGACCAGTTGAGCTCGCGACGCGAGAGCGCATGACCAGTTGACCCGCGACGCGAGAGCGCACCCCAGTTGAGTGAACACCGCAAAATGTGTGTTGTACCCGCGGCTCCACTGTCAGAACAAAATTAGTGCGACTCATCGGATTGGAGCAGTGGCAATTTTCGATTGATTGAATATTCCTTTATTAAAAAATAAAAATATAACGGGTACGACTCTTTTTAACTAATTGCTTACTGACATCGGCGAGAAAGGGGGCAGGGGGTGGGGCATAAACGTACCGGGAATGTCTGCAGTTGGGTGGAACATCGAGTCTAAGATGTCTTCACGGTGCTGCGGTTCACATCTCGGATATACTATAAATGGTTTACTTTTTGCTATATTTGGTCTATTCTTGACAGGCGTTTGGGCTCCGATCTATTTGGTGGCTATTTAGACATCCCTCACATAACTTTAAATAGCAGTATTGTGACGCCCATGACCGTAATGAAGAACATCACCGCCAAAGAAACTATCAGTAAAATATTGTAGGAGAAGCGCAGAAGCAAACTCACTCACACAGAAATTGCAGGCACACTAGAAAAACGGTCACTCAAGTCGCGCTCACTTACAACTCAAATTGTATTTTCGTCTTCTTTCTTCTTCTTTTACCCGTATTAATTTGTCCATGCCTCACTTCGTTCTCTTTTGTACAACACAAACAGCAATCTCTATCGCACATTACATTCGAGAGTCGAAATAACAATTCTTTTTCAGTAAGCGTTATGGAGGGACTACTAACACATGTGTCACTCTTTTTTATGATGTTAGCTGCCTCTGTTATCTCCGTGTTAATTGGTGATGGTTTTTTCAATTACGGCGCTATTTTTAAAGTCCGCAGTGCACCCAAAGTCACGGCAGTGGATGCCCAAAAGTCCTGAGTTGGCTAATCGGGTGTTGTTGTTATGTTCCCTTAAAGGGATTGTCGGTCAAATTTTGTATTCGAGAAAACAATTGAATATCATTGTTATCACCTCGGGAACGCATCGTTACGTGCAATATCTGAATTTTATATGCCCCTCTACGTGAGTAATTGACTTTATACTTCTCGATCCCATTCTAGCGTAAACGCAGCTTTCGTTGGCAACATTGAAGCTCTGACGTCACAAAACACAAAGGACACAAAGCGAGCATCGTTTGCCTGCGAGTGAACGCCTCAGCGTGCTTCGTTTTTGTTGTTGTGCTCGACTTGTTTCGTGGTTGGGTGAGATTTTGTTGCGCGGTTGGGTGCCACAACCACCGGGCAGCACATGCGAGCCAAGACATGACGTTCCACACTTTTCCGCGAGACGTGCAGTGACGAGCGAAGTGGATCGTCGCCGTGCGTAGGGACTGGGTTCCCGTCAAGATAGAGATCCCGCTTATGCAGCAATCATCTCACAAAAGAGAGCTACGAGCTGAGCTCTAAGCGGACAGAAGGCTCGTAAGCTGAGGTGTGATGCTGTGCCAACGATATTAAACTACGTCCATCCACTCCTCGCCCAAATCGGATCAATCAATTTGATTATGCAGCGAAACCGAAACCAACAGCTAGACCACCTGGAAACAATGCCAAAAGGTGTATTTAGCACGCGTGCAGCCAAATTTTGTTTGACCCGCATGTGAAAATAGAGCGTGGCCACGATTCACCAAGCTCGTCAAGTCAAGTGACGACATGCATTTGAACGATTCGCCGTTTGCCTTCGACCCGCGGACATCGCCTCCCAGGGAACGACCATCAGCCTCATCACCGATCCAGTGGATCCGCGGAAATGTGTACCCAGATGCCGCTTCGTGTACCTAGTAGCCGCTTCAGAGGCGATATCTGCATCCTTTGCTTTGCAAGCGCTCGTAGTGCTCCTATAGTTCGATCGGTGGCCGTCGCAGTTTGTTTGCGCGAAACGGCATACGTTTGCTGAAGCTTATGGCTGTTTTCGAGTAATATCCTGATAAAAGGCGTGACTTTCTTTGCACACGCTTGGGAACTGCATTAAAGAACCGTATTTCAGTAGGGTACAGCCCTGGAGACTATATAATTCGAAACAAAATACAAGACATCCGTCGACCAACGCTTGTTATCCCGACCATCCGACAAACCTTTGCGTTTTGTGACGTCACGCAGCAGCTTCGGATGTTAGCTATTGACACTGGCGAAATTCGGGGTGCAGTTTCGTACGTACGCTCCTGAAAGGTTTAATTAATAACGAGAGATTATATATCAAAATAAAAATGACGTTTGTCTACATGAAGGCTCCTTCGACGTAACGAGCGCAAAAACTTAAGTACTTCCGGTTTCCACCGGACAATCCCTTTAATCTATCATTTATGCATCTTCCAGTTTGTCCTATGTACTGTTTGCCGCATGAAAGGGAAAGGAATAAACCACTCCTTCTGAAATATAAAAGAGCCTTGCCCCTATTTTGAAAAAGCAAGCAACTTAGCTTCGAAATATTTTTCAGCGCCAAGACGCACAAGGTTGTGTGTCCCTTGCGCGTTATTGTATCAGAACGAGACACCTGGCAAAAATCTTTGGCTATATGTTTACAAAGAAGGCTTAATTTATTACCAGGTGATGACCCTCTTTTGGTAAAAACTCAAATGAAGTCATCAGCTTCTTACAAGAACACAGTGGCAACCAATACCAGGCTTTCTCGATTGACATCAAGGACCTTTATTATGCTTTACCTCAAGTACGCCTCTTAGAGTGCATTGAAGACAGCATTGACTCGTATGGTGCCATAGCTTTCCAGAACACCTCAGGACTTTCCCAAAGCAACTTTCTTGAATTGCTCAGGTTTTACCTCAAGTCTACCTTTGTGTTCTGGAACGGTAACACCTACCTTCAAAAAAAGGAGTCTGCATCGGATCCTGCATTGCGCCAATTCTCAGTGATTTATTCCTAGCATACCACGACAGACTGCTTCAAAAGAGCTTAGATTCCTCGACAGTGGTAAAGGTTTTTCGCTACGTTGATGACTATTTGATACTCCTGGACACCAACGAAAAAGACCTCCGGATTCATGTGCCCAATGTGCTCGTCAAGTTTAAGACATGTTTAAACCCTTTGGAGATCACACACGAGCTACCAGAGCTAGGATCCTTAAGATTTCTGGACCTAAGACTGTCCCTTCAGCCCAGTCATGTCTGTTGGTCGTATGAGCCGAGAGGGAAAAAACCACTCCTCAATTATGATTCGGCGCATTCTAAATTGGTAAAGAGAGGAATTGTCAATCAGTGCTTAAAAAACTCTATTTTCAAGTCCTGCCAGCATTCAGGCCTAACAAGCTTCACAGGACAAGTATCTAGGATACTAAGTGCGGGATATCCTTCACATCTAATAACTTCAGTCGCCGAGAGCCTCCTTAAACAGATTAAAAAAGGACAAATCACATCCCGGAAGCCACGCGTCAGATACAGTAACCAAAGACCGGTAGTCATCCCCTATATTCATAACATCTCTCATAACCTTAAGAAGATTGGGAATCGCGCAAATATTGATGTAGTCTTTTCCGCCCCCATCAAGCTCTCAGGCCTATGTAAAAAAGTTAACGCCATACAAAAAACTAATACCGGCTGCACTAAAAAGCATAAAACCCCATACATACCTTGCTCAGAAGGAGTGGTTTATTCCTTTCCCCTTTCATGCGGCAAACAGTACATAGGACAAACTGGAAGATGCATAAATGACAGATTAAGGGAACATAACAACAACACCCGATTAGCAAACTCAGGACTTTTGGGCATCCACTGCCGTGACTGTGGGTGCACTGCGGACTTTAAAAATAGCGCCGTAATTGGAAAGAACCATCACCAATTAACACGTGAGATAATAGAGGCAGCTAACATCATAAAAAAGAGTGACACATGTGTTAGTAGTCCCTCCATAACGCTTACTGAAAAAGAATTGTTATTTCTTGACTCTCGAAGGTAATGTGCGATAGAGATTGCTGTTTGTGTTGTACAAAAGAGAACGAAGTGAGACATGACAAATTAATACGGGTAAAAGAAAAAGAAAGAAGACGAAAATACAATTTGAGTTGTAAGTCAGCGCGACTTGAGTGACCGTTTTTCTGGTGTGCCTGCAATTTCTGTGTGAGTGAGTTTACTTCTGCGCTTCTCCTACAATATGAATATCCAACTCGCCCAAGCATCCATTCTAAGA
>JAZHYW010047815.1:0-14627 GCA_037355805.1 Ixodes ricinus | reverse complement strand
GCGTGCACATACCCGTTCTTCACAATTTTATTATTATTAAAACGTGTCAAAATGCTACAGGGTGGTCAGGAAAAGACAAATTGACAGCACAGAGGTGGACGGTTAGTTTTTAAGGGAAAATTCCTAACACATTTTCGTACAACCGACCCAAAAATGCCCATTCGCCGGAGCGATCGAGGTGCGCCACCCTGTAACATGCTTCGCGGTGCCTGTTTCAACAGCCGGCGTATAGCGTTTCCGTCTACGTGATGTACAGGAATCAACCGGAGCGACTTTGCAAACAGATCAGCCTACAACCTTGGTGGTAACATGATATAGCAGGTAGGGCGCGGCAGAAGCTGAACCTGCGCCGCCTGTGAGCGCCAATAGATCCGCCGCAGTGGAGGGCCGCACGACGCGTAGAAAATAAAAGATACTTAAAAGCAAAAAGAATCAGATTCCCTGAGATTGTTTGTATTGGGCGTTTTCAGATAGAATCGAACGATCATGTCCGGTCGACATTTTATTATTTCTAACAAAGGATATATGTTTTACTTAGTTGTGCAAGCGCAAAAACATATTCAGACATTTTTGCGGAAAATAAAATTTCTCTTGAGAAAAAGAAATCACAAAGTCGCTGTCGGTATACGCTCTCGTTTTTGCGACTTTCGCGAAATCGTCCTTTTGGATATTTATTAAAGAAAAACTGTTGTCGTCTTAGGTTTAATATTTTTTTTGTGCAGGGACTCTACAAAAAATAAAAGGAGGTAAACATGTATTATCGATTACGAAGCAATTTAGAGCTTTATGGATCCGGATCTTAAAAGACTGGAAATTCAAATTGTTTAGATGATTTCAACGCGTCTGTTTTATATTTGCATATATTGTCATTGAAACTGAAAACGTAACCTTTCTAAAATAAATACACTGAAATTCAGACACGTTACCGATTTTGCAATAATTGAAAACTTCAGTTTAAAATGAAGGCCATCGCAATTTTTCTTCTACTTTTCACAGATCAAGGCTCATAATCTGTCCCATCAGGACCTTCAAAAATGCATTGCAATATTTTTTTTAATTTTTATTTCACAGGGTTTTAAATATACAGAATTGACGTAACGGGAGTGGAGAAAGATAGGACGTTGCCAATTTCAAACAAGGACAAGCAAGAAGTCGAAAAATGTATGAAGTCTGTGAAGAGAAAGCACTGTGACAGGAATTCGTGAAAAATTAGAATTCATACAAAAGCTTACAGGTGAGTTTGAAGCACAAGTCAACAATTTAAATACAGATTTCTCGGATCAGTGAATTTCGGAGCCTACCCTTCGTGGTGAGGCTGGGCTGCTGACGTATAAATCGGGATAAGAAAGAACACATGTTTAAAGCTGTACAATTGAAACTAGTTTAATTAATCAAGATCCTGTGCGCACATTCGGAGCTTGTCGCGTGAATTCTTTCTGCCGGACGCTGACCTGAGTCGGTCACGGCGCTCTCCTGGCATTCTGAAAAGGAAATTTTTTCTCGGTTTGCCTGCAGCGATCACTGTTCGTTTCTTCTCAGAGGCACCGCGCGCTCGCGACCTCGATCTGGCTTTTCGCTGGCATAGGAGACTTTACTTTTAAATATATATCTTTTCTGCGGCTACTGTTCTTGCTAAAACAGCTGTGGTTGCGAAGTGTCGGGCCGCGTACACTGCCACAAGTGACAGGACTGAATTCCACGCACAACGGAAACAGAGTACCACTCCTTTGCTCATGTCCCTGAACGCTTTGACGTCAGCTTTCGGGAGGTGGATTAGTTTCACGTTCGGCAGTTTAGTGTTCAGTGGGGCAACCATCTCTGACGCCGGCTTGATCACCGACGTTGTGGGCTGTCGGAGGCTGTACCACGTTGTCTGGTGCTTGACACGACCCCTGATTCAATCGCAGGCACTCATGCCATGTCAAGCTGCGGAAAAATACACCTCGCTGACGTGTATTTGTGGCTCTGCAGCTCGTGTAGTTGGTACTTGTTCTCAAAGTGGCTTGTTGCACCATCACTTACGTAGGTCACGTGGGCATACCTAAATTGGACTTCACGATTTTCCAAACCGTTGTCTTATAAATCAAGTTACAGACAATCTCATTCAATCGCATTTCTTTTTCTTCATTTATGTATCTTTATTTTCTACGCGTTGTGCGGCCCTCCACTGCGGCGGATCTATTGGCACCCACAGGCGGCGCAGGTTCAGGTTCTGCCGCGCCCTACCTCCTATATCATGTTACCGCCAAGGTTGTAGGCTGATCTGTTTGCAAAGTCGTTCCGGTTGCTTCCTTTACGTCGCGTAGACGGAGACGCTATACGCCGGCTGTTGAAACAGGCATCGCGAAGCATGTTACAGGGTGGCGCACCTCGATCGCTCCGGCCCATGAGCAGTTTCGGGTCGGTTGTACGAAAATGTATAAGAAGTTTCCTTCAAAACTACCGTCCACCTCTGTTCTGTCAATTTGTCTTTTCCCGATCACCCTGTAGCATTTTTACACGTTTTAATAATAATAAAACTGTGAAGAACGGGTATGTGCACGCCCCATCTATGGCAAGCGCGTTAGCGTCAATTTGGCCATGTTTCTCGCTTTATAACTTAAAAGACACACAAATATTGCATCATGTTTTTGCAGACTCTGTTAGTAGATATTATAAACGTTAATTTAAGAGAGTTTAAAAAAATTAAAGATGGACTTTTTTTTAAAATGAATTTCAAAATAATGCATTTTTAGTTAAATGCCCCAGTTTAAGCAGTTATTGTAAATTTTTCCCACTAACCAGGACAACAATATTTTACGCAAAGAGGAAATATATACAGGGAAATACACTGGCAAAGTTTGAAGACCTTGGCTTTTATAGATACGGAGAAAAATATTCTTTAATCCAGAACGATATTGCGCAATGTGCCGTGTTTGCGATTTTTTTTTTCAAAATATCTACCCTAATACTCGGTGATTAATACTGTTTGTCAATCCTTGCTATGATTAATTTGTTAGTGAATATTTCAAGACCCGTAGCCAGAACAGTTTTTGGGGGAAGCCGCCCGAAATGACAACATCGCGCGATACGCAAAACGCGCACGAGACTGAGAGGGTGCTTACAAATTTTTTTTCGCATAGACAAAAATTTGTTTCCGAAAACAAGAATTGGTTTTATGCTTCTAAGCATAAAGCCAGCAAAATATATTTTTTTCATGCATATTAAAAATGGTCACCGGACATGGTTGTTCGATCTTATCTGAAAACGCCCTCTAGCAAAATAATTCTCATGCTTAGCTATACTGTCACGAATGAAAATCGATGAGGCAACGAAAACTGAGACAAGCTAAACGTTTTATGGGGCGAACTTGTGCCGAAAACAAAATAGAGAAAGGCTAGCGTCGCAGTAGTCAATGGCGATGTGACAGCAGGGTCAAGCGCTGTGGCGAGACTGATTCCGGCTCGCCACGCGGAACCCTTTATGTACAGTCGTGAGCCTCTGAAACAATCGGCGAAAATTTCCGGCGCGTAGAACAATTCGGACCTCGAACAAGCAACAGGGTTTTCAAAGTTACCAGAACGGTGACATTTACAAAGATAACAAAAAAGCAGCGTTTTCTCCCAGGCATCGAACCTGGAGACTCCACACGGCAGCCAAGCAGGGTAACCATTCGGCACCGCACTCGCTCGCTTGACGACGCGCGTGGCATTACTGCCCCTTTTAAAAGCGTATCTTCTCGATGCAACGTGCCAGGAAACAAAACAGCAATCTCCGTCAAGTCACATTAAGGACTAAGTAACTCCACGAGAAAGCCATACTGCTGCGAACTGGCGCGGCTTCTTAGGAACTCATGACGTGACGGCATTCCAACGGAACTTCACAGACCGCCACCAGACGCAATTATGAAATCTGTTCATTCGGTTTAAAATTAGTTTTGTTGACTTCTCTGCCTGCAGCCCAGAAACATTAGTCTACACTCTAAGAAAAAATGTAGTCATATGTGACTACCTTTGAAGTGGTAAAAAGGTCTCCCAAATATAACGACACCCAGGGTAAAAATGACGAAACCACACGTAGTCAAAAAGCAGGTAGTCAAATTTGACCACCCCATAAAGCAACATGGCGGCCGGTTAGCGAGGCTCGAATTCTCCGGTAAGGCCTAACGAAGAGCACGGCTTTTCGGCCGAGTGAGAGAATAGAGCGCATACGCCTATTCGACGTGTTTTAAGCGCCTTCAGACACTCTAAACATCCGTCCCCAGACACCGGTACCGTACCTATATCCTGTAAGGACGGCAGTGTGTGTGCCGGAATTGCCGCGATTGCCCCCGACGGCATCTCGCTAGATTGACTATTTTTACCACCGGCGGTGAACGCTCAAAAAAGAAATCGTTACACGAGGAATGGGCATGCTGACTTTATTGAACACAACGTATGCTTGTCGTGTGTGGCGATGAATCGCTGGGCGCCTTCGTCGTCACCGACGAGAGGCGTTCAACTCCGCACCAACGCTACCGCTATTTTCTTTCTTTTCTAGTTTGGGTTTACCTTTACCGGCGTGGTTATCCATTCGTGCGCGTCTGTGCCTGCACTTCGCACCTCTTCGACACAAAACGAGCATTTAGGTGGCTGAGTCGGCTGAGTGGCACAATTATTACGATTGTTATCGAACTGAGAAGCAGGGACGTAGGAAGACCTGTGAACCGCAGGCCAGCCAGGCCAGCTGTTTGTAAATCAATAGCTACAGGACTGCTCGACACTTAGCTTATTGAATCAAGCGGCAGCTTGCGCCACCTAGGAAGTGTAGTAGTAACCGCTAGGTGGCACTAAAAGAAAATACCTATGCACGAACTCGTGCTATTCAACTACCTACTACACATACAACAACACACACACACCACCAAGATACCGAACACTACTACAGGCACATACATGTCAGCAGTACAACAAGGCACAAACAACTCCAACACAACACATCCGCGACTCTCTACTCTATCTACCCCACCGACCCGAATCGTATATATGCCCTACCACATTCTGACAAGGATTAGGCAAGTGACTGCTACTGTTTACTAGATGAATACAAAAAGTGTTTGCAAGTATTATTGGTATACAAGTGGTCTATGTATTTAAATTGGCAGGCTAGACACCTCTCTTAATCTAGCGCTTCGAAGGGCAACATGATGTGAAAGCAATCGGCTAAAGTAACACCACACGGCATGCCCCCGATCAGTTTCGGTTTCAGATTCACGCAGTGATAAACTTACTCAAGCCATGCTGCCTCACGCTCGTTCCGCGCGTGCAATAGCAGCAAAAGTTACAACAATATCTGCATTCCTGGACAGTAATCGGCTAAAGGTAACATAATTCGTGGTCTTGTGTTGTTCAATTCGTTCTTTTTTCCCTTAATTGTCGCGGGCAAACGCTGGCGGCGTGCTTTCCCGTGTTGGTCGAGTGACCTCGCTCTACTCGCTTTACTTTAAAAACCCCAAATTAAACTTATGTACAAAAAAAACGTATTGGGGTACAATTATATATATATAAATAAATAGCATAGCCGAGATTTTTTTTTTATGTGCTGCATTTGGAGAACATATACACCCCTATGTAATTATTTTAAATCTTTTATTTTTGTGATGACAACAAAAGGTTGGCACTTCCCAAGCATGGGGACACTTCATATAAACAATGTGTTAAGCTTAAAACGTTAGGGCATTACAACCAAAACTATACTGTTTATATATATAAAGTGGCTATAATGGAGACAAAGTGTTCAGGTGGCAATTGTTTGTATTCTTTTATTTTCCAAACCTGATATACAATTTTATATCGAAAATATTTTCCTTTAAAAATAATTAAACGTTTTAAAACAACCGTGTAGGTACTTTTGAGTCATTGTTCAAATGGAAATCTGAAAAGAAGTATTTTTCCAGCACTGGTCTATCAAACTATAATAATTATAGTAATGATACTTTCTAAAGCCAGAAACAACCTTGCACCCTTCTTATTGGCTGCCACCTTTGAATATGAACCAATAAACTTACATGAAAACAGGAAACATTTAACCAAAAAACAATGTTATGTATGCATTACAAACATTAAATAATCAAAATATGAACACCAGTCATTTCACCATTCTAAAAAAAATATCTGAAAATATGTATAACACAAAAAGGGATATGATTTGCACCAAGCAAGATACTGGGCCATAGAACCAAAGTTTCAACAATAAAAAAAATATGAGGGGGTACCCAAAAGTAACTGGAATGAATTTCAAGAGGCCAGGGCCCGTTTTGCTCGAAGCGCTAACCGCGGCTAAAGTTAGTCGCAGTACCTAGGAGAGGGATTTTGAAATCACGTGACGGGCTCGGTAGGGATGCGGGGAAACATGGCGGTGCCCCGGTGAGTGAGCGCCGCTCGCTTTGGAACTAATATGTCGTTGTAGCTGCAATATCGGGCGCGTTAGTAAGCGATGAGTGGTGCAGGAGGCTTTCGCTTTGTTTTACCTCACTTAAATCTCATAGAATGAGCAATGACCTCACCGAATATTTTAGATACTCTTTCTATTCTGGCCATTCCTAAGCCTAAATGAACGCGAAAATTGTCGGCATGGCAACGTCTTTGGAAAGCGGATTGCCTTGACCAGCCTTGACTCAAGCGGCCATTTATTGATAGCCCACAAAAGCAGACAGCGTCGCCAATAGACCTTTTCTAAATTACCCAAGCATCGAGGAAAACGCTGGAAGTGTAATTCTACGGTCCGCGCGCGCTGGCCTTCCTCTTATAAAAAGATTCGAAGTATATAATTATAATAAAGCTTTAACGAACGCGCCTGCAAGGCAAAATTTGTTTTAGACTTCTTGCTTTAGAACAATTACTACTGCAGACGCCAGCACGTGCAACGCGTGTAACTACACTCGTAGCATGCAGACTTGTACACGTTACTGAAAAATAGTAAGGAATTACAATTACAATTACTCGAGGCTAAATTGTAATTTATTACAATTACAATTACTCTCCCATGAAAGTAAGTGACCGTTACCCCCAAAAGTAATCCGTTACTTTCGTGGCGTTACTTTCTACATTATTTTCCTCAATTAAGAAACAAAGGGCAGAAGGTTATTCAAGTTCTTAATGCTGCTACGTGTTCCATTTATTGACCTTGAGTTTTTAAGCAACAGCTGACTCTCGAAAGTCTCGTCAGACATTTTGCGTTATTTCTTACTTAATATGTTCACTGCTACGCTGAACACCCTTTGAACTGAGGCACTGGATGGGAGTGCCATATTGTGCCTCACGAATGTTTCATGCTCTGCTTTGAGCTTTTTCAGCGAAGAAACGGAAGTACTATTTAGCTCGAAGATAGAGCAAAGCTTCGTCGTTGCATCCGTTGCCTGCTATTCGAGAGTTTTAGTAGAGTTGGTAACAGGAAGCTGATAATAAATAAGGTTTGGCTCGATATTCTTCTTCCTTTGGTTCTGAACAGGTTGAGCCTCGGTTGAGACGTTGGTGAATAAGAAAAAGTTTCCAATATTTAAATATTAGTAATCGAGAGAAAAAAATACAGGACACTTATGACAACGATTAATTGGAACGTTTGTTAAAACAAGGAAATGTAAACGCACGTTTTCCATGTGTGCCTTTCTTGGTGCCGTTCAAAAACGCACGGAGCACGGACCGACTGCAGTTTACTCCGGTATTCTTCAGATAGATGTCCGCTGATGCCACGGGCAGCGAAAGGCAGAGAACTAAGCGACGCTATGGCCCCACTCATGAGTTTCACTCTTTCCTCAAGCCCAGAATCTTAAGCCACCGTCATCCACCATTATGTTTTATTTGTAAAAATATCTGCTTGAGATAAGATGCGTCCTGCTGGGGTAAAAACAGGAAGAAGAAAAGAAGACTCTTATCATTTTCGAAGTGCTCGCAAAAAGCTGACTCACAAAAAGGGTAACTGAGATGCAGATAACCTGGCTAGGATTCCCAAATAAAGTGGGCCAACCCTAGAAGTTGGACTACAAAAAAAGTAAGTAGCTTTTAAAACGGTCAAATAAGGTGAAAGAAGCAGAAAAAAATACATCCTGTTTTCTAAGAGAGGATGATAAGTGTGCATCGACCAACGAGGATGCTTGTGACAATAACACCTTCACATATTATCACATCTCTTTTAGGGGATTTTAGGGTAGACGGAGGGTTTTCTCCTGTTGTGACATTATGAAAATGGTCGTAGTCACTATAACCGAGAAGGACATTGTTAATTCTTGTCTGTGCACATCCACCTCGAGCGCCTCGAGCTTCTCGAAGAGGCACACAATCACTTGGTGTCCTCCTCTCCCCGCCTTCGATCGCAAAGAAAAAACAGACACTAACAAAAGCAGGTATAACTTCCCCACCTTTTTTTTTTTTGTAGAAATATTTATTCTGATTTTTTTACATTGTTGTTAGGGTCTAAAAATAAAGATTCAGGGGCTTGGTGTTGCAAAAAAAGGCTTTGCGGAACTGAGAAGTGCCAAGCCTCCCTTTGCAGTGCCACTGCGCTCAACTTTACCAAAATGAAAACGACCTTCTCTTTAGAAAGGGGGGGGGGGGGCTGGTTCGGAAAAAAATGTAACGGATTACAAGGAATCCGTTACGTAAAAAATGTAAGGGAATTACTTTAAAATTACTCTAGAAAATATGTAATTATTCCGTTACTAAATTACCGATAAATGTAAGGGATTACAAGTAATTTCGTTACTTGTAACGGATTACGTACAAGTCTGGTAGCACGCACCTCGGTGCTTGGTAAATTTTGAAAAAGGTCCATTAACGCTGTCTGCTCTTGTGTGCTATCAATACCCGGCCGATTGAGTCAAGGCAATCTGCTTTCCAAAGACGTTGCCATGCCGACAATTATCGCGTTCATTTAGGCTTAGGAATGGCCAGAATAGAAAGAGTATCTAAAATCTTCGGCGAGGTCATTGCTCATTCTTTGAGATTTAAGTGAGGTAAAACAAAGCGAAAGCCTCCTGCACCACTCATCGCTTACTAACGCGCCCGATATTGCAGCTACAACGACATATTAGTTCCAAAGCGAGCGGCGCTCACTCACCGGGGCACCGCCATGTTTCCCCGCATCCCTTCCGAGCCAGTCACGTGATTTCAAAATCCCTCTCCTAGGTACCGTGGCTAACTTTAGCCGCGGTTAGCGCTTCGAGCAAACAAGTCCAGGCATTCCTAGTACCAGCATCCGCCTCTAGCAGCGCTAAGCGGCATCCTTCCCGAGTCAGTTTGCCGACCGGTGTCGTCTGCTAAGGATCTAGCGGCATGTTGTCAATTTTTCCCCAAGTGCTTCAAAATCATTTTTCGTTTTTTGCAATGTCCGACTTGAAGGACCTTACACATTCACAAAACGATTTCCTTTCAAGACTTTTCATACGAGCGAACAGAAAAAAGTCACACGGGGCGAGCGAGGTCCTGAGAATACGGGAGGTGGAGAAGCAGTGTCATGGCCATTTTTGCTAAAACAATTGTTGCATTGACAGGGCAGTGTGCGCTGGGGCATTGTTGTAATGGGACTATCATTCCCTCTTTCCCTCACATCGGGGTATTTCTGCCTTCCTGAGTTTCGCAAGTGTCGCAAAATTCCCAGGTAAAACACCTGATTAACAGATTCACCAACAGGAACAAACTCTGAGTGAACAATGCCCAAATGTTTCGATGTTTTCATCAGTTGAGGAGGTTGAGGGCCGCCCTGAACGAGGTTGGTCGTCGATCAATAATTCACTGGCCTTAAAGCGAGAAAAGCACTCATAGACATGAGATTTCTTATTAGCATCTTCTTTGCAAGCTCTCTGAGACATTACAAGTTTCCGGCAGTTTTTCCTAAAACAAAATTTCACGGCCGCATGCTGTTCCTTGATATCAGACGTTGCAAAAAAAAAAAACGATTTTGAAGCGCTTGGAAAAAAACATTTATAGCAGACAATGCCAGTCGGCAAACTAACTCGGAAGGGGTGCTGCTAAGCGCTGGTAGCTGATGAAGCTGGTACTACAAACGGCCCGCCTTTCAGAAATTCATTCCCGTTACTTTTGCATCCACCCTGGTATGATTCACTGTGCCAAAAGCTTTCGATATATGCAATGTTTAAAGAAAAAAGATGGCAACCAGTCAAATAGGCTCAATAGACCTTATGCAAAATTGCTTGGTGATCCGACAAGACTGAGAGCGTCGCCATTTTAATGTTGGCAAGCGTCGTCGGTACCAAAGCACAGTGGAGGCATCGGAGAAAGCCGTACGGGCAGTGTGCGATAGCACAGCAGCTGTGTTTTCCGCCTTCTGACCATGAAATGTGGACGGACAGTTTAAACAACCTACCGCGACTGTCTGATGAAACTCTAGGAGGCCTCTGCATGCTGGCAACAACCTCGTCGAAGCAGTGCAGCAAGTCCTACGCCTTCACTGTGGAAGCTTACACACTGCAGGTTGTCGCCAGCGTGTGCATAGGCCTCCGAAAGTTTCGTCAGACAGTTGCAGTAAGTTGTTTAAACTGTTTGTCCACGTTCCATGGTCGGAAGGCGAAAAACACAGCTGCTGCGCCATCGCACACTGCCTGTACGGTTGTTTCCAATGCATCCACCGTGCTTCAGTACCGACAACGCTTGCTAACATTAAAATACCGACGCTCTCAGTGTTGTCAGACTAACAAGCAATTTTGCATCAGGTTTATTGAGATGAGGCAATTTTCTCTGTAACATCAAGCAACATCGGCCAGAGTGTTTGCCCAAACAATGGCGGACTTCGATAATTGGTGCTGCAGCTACCACACTCCGTTCACCTCTAAGCTGAGACTGCGATGGAACCTACGTCCTCGTTAGACCAGTTATACGTATGTCTCTGTTTCGCCACGTCATCACGCTCCCGCCCATGCCCATACCCACGCTCAAAGAGCGGGGTCAGGTGATAAGAGCAGTGATGTGATTGGTCGTAGTCATTTTGGAGCAGCTATTGGAGCAGCCAAAAGTTCATTTTGTAGAAGCAAAATAGCTTTTGAAGCATAACCGCACACTTCATTTTCATTTATATCACTGCAAATGTGAGGAGGAGAGACGGCAAATATTAGGAGGAGAACAAACACTAGCTGTTTAGTTGCATGTGGAAGTACCAGACACGGTAACAAGACGGCTGATGAAGGACAGCGCAAACTGCTGTGAATGATTATTTTAGGTACGTAATCCCACTGAACAAATATTAAAATACAATCATTTTGAGTACCTAGATTTATGTGTCCTTCAAGTTCTAGGGGGGGGGGGGGTTGTAACAAAACTGCAATTCTTAAATCGGACAAAAAACAAAGCATAAAAAATAAACCTACAAAAGAGTCCATATATATCCTCTTGCACCACGTCTCGCTCTGGACGACTACCTTTCCCCTTAGCGCGCGGGTGTGCTGCGGCAAAGAAAGACACGCAACATCGCAACGCCTAGTTCGCAATTGTTGCTTCACTGCAGTACACCAGTGTGCGGTGAGAAGCGCACTCAACAAAGCTAACTAACCCACCAGAAAAGATCACGAGACTTATTGCGAAACTTCCGAGTACTGTCAGTGCTTGGTGCGAAATCAAATCTAATAGTATGTTATTTGAGGCGATTATCGAAAGTCCTGAAAACCTGCACTAGCCTACCCTAAGGATCTGGTCCAGTAGCGAGGCCTGCAGCTGTTATATTTGGCGCAAATGGCACAGCAATCACATCACTGGGTGATAAAAGGAGGTGGCTGATTGGTCCGGCAGGCACTGTAGCCTCAGCTTAAGGGTGAACAGAGTATAGATGGTGCACACTTTTGAAAAGGGTCTATTCAAGGGTAGCTGACAGGCTGTCGGTGGCTGCAATACAAATAGCAAAAGCGCATACTGCAATGTTCACTCGTCTTCTATCATTTTTATATAGCCTTTCTTCTTGCCATGGGCAACATTGGATCCCACCGCTGCCGGCATGTCGTGGTCCAGACAGGTTAACGACGACAAGTGGTTTATTGCATACAATACGTGGTCTTGTGGGCTGTTGGACTGGTGGCATCGATTACATGATGGGCCTTGTCTGCTAACCCTTTTTGCGTCTTTTTGCTGGTGCTTGCAGCATGAGGTGCTGTGCTCGGCCGTGGGCTCCGGTGTTGCAAACAGCAGTTCTGAATCACCATAAAAAGAAAAGAAAAAAAGAAGAAACAGGGTGACAAACCTGTAACAATGTAGCAAACATAGATGTTTTACGCTGGCTTCACACGAAAAATCTTTTTGAACGTTTTGACATTGCAAGGCAAACACTATTTTGGAAGTTCCATGGTCTAAACCAGGGGTGCACAACATACGGCCCGCGGGCCGCATGCGGCCCGCGGGCACTTTCTGTGTGGCCCGCGGCCCGCGGCCCAGCTGAGCGCAGAAACCGCTCACCGTGTCATTCAATGCACTGCGGCCGTTGACTTGGCAGAAAGCATTCGAACCCGTTGACCTACTTTTCTCAGAGTCCTCTTTTCCGGGGGAAACTCCGCGTCCTCAGTTCAAATATTCCCTCTCCACTAGACCCACAGAAAACAACAATACAAAAGCCTGTACAGCCATCCAGTGCGTTGTTATGACCTCTAACAGCGTCCCTCCCCTATCCTTGTTCCAGTTCTTCTTCATCCCGTTTCCTCCTCCCTCTCTCCACGGAGGCTACAGCCCTCTCCCCTCCTGTTGGGACATGATCAGTGACAGCTTGTTGCAGATAGAGAAAAGCTAGTCGTGTCACGCTTGGAATATGAGTGCACTTCCAAAGAAGAGAAAAATCGACCAGGAGGGCCGGAAATTCAACCAGGAGTGGACATGGAGGTACTTTTTCATTGAGAACGCATCGAAGTGCTTATGTCTTGTGTGTCGAGAATCTCTCGCGGCTCCTAAAGAATACAACGTTCGACGCCACTACGAGACCAAACATGCCCGCGACTTCAGCGCTCTTTCGGATTCGGAGAGAAAAACAAAGTCCGAGGACTTAAAACGGAATTTGCTTGCTGAGCAAAGCATTTTTACGAAAGCAAAGAACACATCTGAAGCAGCCACGCGGGCGTCTTTTCAGATATCTCGACAGATCGCTCGTTCAGGTCGTTCGTTTACTGATGGCGACTTCATCAAGGAATGTCTTATGATTGCTTCTGAGGAGATGTGCCCGGACAAGAAGTTGGTTTTCCAAAACCTGAGCCTATCAAGAATGACAGTACAACGACGTGTGCATGACATTGCCGACGACCTATCAAAACAGCTGGAGAGGAGTTGCAGTCATTTTGTCTACTACTCTCTTGCTTTGGATGAGAGCACAGACATCAAAGACACAGCACAGCTGCTTGTTTTCATCCGTGGTGTGAACGAAAACTTCGAAGTGACTCAGGAGCTGGCAGAGCTTTGCTCAATGCACGGACGGACTACGGGAGAAGAGATCAGCAAGGAGGTCAAAGACGTCATCGAGAAGCTCAAGCTATCATGGGAAAAACTCGCAGGTGTCTGCACCGATGGAGCCCCAGCCATGATGGGAAAGAGAAACGGAGCCGTTGCCTTACTTCAAGCGTTCAGTGGTGTAGAACTGAAGCAATATCACTGTGTGCTTCACCAGGAAGCACTCTGTGCCAAAGTGATGAAGTTTGACCATGTGATGAAGGTCGTGACTTCGGTTGTCAACTTTATACGTGCTCGGGGATTGAAGCACAGGAAATTTCAAGAGTACCTGAAAGAAATGGAGAGTGAGCACATGGACATCCCGTATCACACTGAAGTTCGCTGGCTAAGCCGTGGGAATGTTCTGAGTCGCTTCGTCGCGCTGAAGGCCGACATCATCGCTTTCTTGCAAGAGGAAGGGAAACACATACCAGAGCTGGAGGAAGAACAATGGTCGTGGGATCTGGCATTCCTCACCGATATTTCAAGCCATCTGAACACGCTTAACATAGCTCTCCAAGGAAAAGACCATCTCATTTCGGACATGGTGAGCGCGATCTTCGCGTTCCAAGGAAAGCTGCGCCTCTTCAAATTGCAGCTTGGGGGTGGAAGCATAGTTCACTTTCCAACCTGCCAGAAGCTCTTTCCCACCGGCGAAAATCGGAAGACGGTAGCTGCGACGTACGCTCCACAGGTTGAGTACCTGCTCTCCGAGTTCCAGCAAAGATTCAAGGCATTCGAAAGTGAGAAGAGTAACTACGATTTGTTCCGCGATCCGTTTTCTGTCGCACCGGAAGACACAGGTCCGACGCTGCAGCTAGAACTCATCGACCTCCAGTGCTCGCCAGAACTGAAGAGTATGCATCGTGAGTCTCAGCTGCTTGACTTCTACAGAAGCCTTGACAGGAGCAAGTACGGAAACCTTGTGGACCACGCATTGAAGCTTGCATCACTTTTTGGGAGCACGTATGTCTGTGAGCAGACGTTCTCACTGATGACCCTCAACAAGAACCGTCTTCGATCTTCTATGACGGACATGACACTGCGAGATGTGCTGAAGACGGCCACCAGTGCGATGATGCCGGATATTGAAAACCTGTCTGCAGCAAAAGGTGTAACGTGTCACACTAGGTGCGGCCCGCGCAGTTTCCAATAAACAATTTTTGGCCCGCGTCATTTTTGAGTTGTGCACCCCTGGTCTAA
>JAZHYW010047812.1:0-20694 GCA_037355805.1 Ixodes ricinus | reverse complement strand
TAGAAACTGAAAAAAAAAATGAAAGCTGTTTACAACTCCCTGTAACGCCGAATTAGACCGCAGCTCTTGAGGAGAATGGAAGGGAACTGAGGAGAGGTATACCCCTCCTCCCTCTTTCTCACCTCGTCATCCTGCCTTCTACTCCTCCTCCCCTCCCCTCCCTTCCTCCTCGTTCACCTCCTCCTCCTCCCCTCATCCTACAACCTCCTCCCCTCGTGTCCTCCTCCCCCGTGATTAAGTGATCTCAGGGGGTCACGTGACCTCAGGGGGGGGTGTCACGAGACCTCAGGGGGTCACGTGACCCCCGTGACGTCATGGGGGTCATGTGACCTCACGGTTACGCCGACGCCAACGGCGACGCCGCTCAAGCCGGAAGCGGGCGCCTAAGAGCTGCGCTCTAAGACTGTTTTCTGTCTCTCTCATTAATCGGAGCGTATACACAAGTAACCTGCCACTGAACACTTGAAAAATTAAAATCGCAATAAATAAAATGTTCGCGATCATCTGTAGTCATGTGCAATTCCGAAACATTGACGGATCTTTAAAAAAAAAAGAAGGAAGCACCCCACCGAAAAGCGCACACTTCATATTTTAACATTTAATGTCTTTAGCTCTGCATTAATGTCGTTATATCACTTTTTATTTTAGTCTCTTGCAGTTGTAGCGCCTCAAGTTATTCTAGACTTGACGCGGAAGTTACAATGGTCTTAAACGGTTGGTGAGAACACTAACCTTTTATTTAGTTAACTGATTATTACTTGTACAAATTTATAATAATGATGAAAGAGCGATGTCGGCGTCTGTCCAGGCCGCTGGTCCCATGTCGTCTCGCTGCTCTCAGTCTCCTGTTCCGTCTCCTTTTTAAACCCTCGTGCCAAGGGTTACCTCGCGGTTGCGTAAAGTGGTGCAACCGCGAGGCAACACGTCAGCCAGATGAGACAGCAGTATTCGCTGTGCTATGGTGTGATTGCCAGGATATTATCCAATGTTGTGCAATGGATGTTGCGCGGAACTTACGTACGCGTGCGGCGACATGCGCCGACGACGCAGCACTTGAGCCGGGTTATGTGATCCGGTGTTCGGAGGCCGCTCGGTCGCGCGAAGAATCACGGGAGCCGCTGTGTCAGTGCCGCTCCGTCGAGCGAAGAAAAGTTCTCTCGGGAGCCGCTGTGTTGTTGCGTGCGTACGTCACCACACAGTGCACGAAAATCCGGGTTCGCGTCAGATAACAAACGTTGCAACTGGTACTGCGGGAACCCCTGTTTGCTTACGCGAGTCTCGCAGAACCCCTTTTCCCCCCGCCCCCTACAATATTCCTGAACCCTCCCGCGGCGCCCAACTGCCCCCACTAGGGGGGCTTTCCACATAGCTTTCACCTCCTGTGGGACTGCCCCTCCTCTCTCGCCGCCCCCTCACTCATTAGCGGCCCGGGACGCTGGTTGAGTGGATCACACCCCTGGCGCTTGCCATTCTCCCCTTCCAGCGGGGCCTGGTCGCTCATGTCCAGTGAACACTCGAGTCACGAATGATAAAAACCATCTTCATTTGTGTATTTGTTGTGTTTACACGTAAGTTACCCCCTAAAATAATGCCCCCAGGGTGAAATGTAGGTAACGAATAAATAAATCAGGTCCTCATTTAGCACCGGACGGGGCGTCCTTTTGACATGATTTCCGGTGCATCATTTATAAAAGTATTTTTTTGTTTGTGTGTTTGTAGTAAGTATGTGTGTTTATGTTCGTTGTAAGTATGCATTATTATGTTTGCGTGCATGAGCGTGTGTTTGTGTGTAAGAAATTTGTGTGCAACTATGAGCGTTTTTTTGTTGTTGTAACCTGTCTATGCGTTACGCGGGTGGTGCCAAGGGCATTTCTTGCGTCTGCGCGCAATGCCCTGTTCACCTGCACACCAAGCCGCGTTGTGAACTAAGTAATAAATATTACCACTCTCACTGAATCACCCATACAGTGAGTCGAGCCATTGGCTATAATATACTTTTACATGTTTGTGAAAAGTTTGCGGTTGCATATCGTGTCTAGTTTAAAGAGGCTTGCGTAAAAAAAATACATTGTCACTTGCTTTTTTCCTGTTTACCGTTGATTAGTGTTACTAAAGTTAATCCTTGTTCGAAAAACATGAAATACATTTTTCGCCTGTTTTTTGTTTTGCTTTTAACAGTTTGTTTCTGTTGCTTTGTATATTACCCAAGTAAAGCAAAAAAGAAATATGACACACTTTACCAATCTCACTTTGCCCACCGTAGTACTTTATTTTACCCCTCGTCTCAAGCATTATTCGACTTCTATTCTTACGGACCGCTGCGAAGAACTTGAAGGCAGCTGCCGCAGATGGAGCGACTCTTGCTGTTCAAAGTAACTTATGGAATCCGCCCACTTTAAGCGATGGAGTTTTTGCTTTTCTTACTGATTCGAAGAAAATATTGGGTAGGTGGCGACATCGCTGAAGAAAAGGGAATCAATCCAACAACAACAGAGTGCCACGATCAGTAGGGAATAGACTTTGCTGCAGCTTAAAGACTTTTGGCTGCCGACATTGATCTTCTACACTGGACGTTTTGACGTCTCTAGCTGGCCCAGCGATATTTCAAATCACCCTTCCTGTCCCTCGTAACCCTATCGGACCCGGTCTCTTTACGAAACTGCATCAATAGGTCATCGGCGGTACAACTCACGGTGTTTGATTTACGATGCAGAAGGAAATAAATGTTTTGACCTCCGCTTCACTCATTCTGGGGAAAAAAAGGATCAATGTCCAGCAGTGGGTATGAAAACCTAGTTGTTGAGGTTGCTGGGATCAGGAATTTCGTGAGTGTGTGCTCAGCGCTAAAAAAAAACAGATTAAGTCAACTTGACTTAACGTCTATTGCAATTTCGGAAGTTTAGAGCAAATGAAGGCTATTGTATACGTTTGCTAAAAGTATTGGGAAACACAAATACTAAGATACATGGCAAGAATAACTAAAATACTGATACTGAGATACATTTGTAAAAATGTGTCGCGATACGTATCAGAAATACATTAGGAAAATAGAAAAGTATTTGGAAATACATATAGAGGAATACATTTTGGTGGGGCTGAAATAGAGGCACTGAGACACAAAAATGAAGCAGATTCTAAAATACGACAGTTTGTTTTTAAACCAGCAAGCGTGTATTCACTGCGTGTTGGAGTCTGAATTAAACTGGAATAAAATTTACCGCAGAAAGAATATCTTGTATTTTAGGAAGTAGTAGGGGAAGCAAGCGAGTTTTTCACCATGGCTCGAGTGCGGTTTTATTTCGGGATCTTTTATCTTTCTGAGACAAAATCCCAGGGCCATCTAAATCAGACTTTTGTACTGTCAAATAACATCGACATGTCACTATAATTATGTTCAATCAAGAAGCATCTTTCAGCAGTGACCTATTAACGTCACCGTGGAAACAAGTTAAAGGAGCCAGCATCATTTTACCTGTTGGCCGCGCCGACAGAGCCTTCAACGTTTTGAATAGACTGGAACAGTCGACCACCTAAAGTGTTGGAAAACATTTGGTAACTTTTCCGCAGTAAAGAAGGAAGTAATGTGTGATCAGAGACATAAAACATCCCTGACGAAATTTTGTCTTGACCCTCTGTGTGGAGATCAACAATGTTTTTAATTATTACTAAAACATTGGCCTTAATAGTGTCGCGATACCAAGAATACACCCGAAAATGCATTTCAAAACAGAAATACAAAATACGGTTGAAAAAATTGTATCGTGATACAGAAATATAAATACATTCACATAATGCACTTATAAAATACTATCGCGATACATTTGTATCGCGATACTTACAAACTCTGGGTCAAATATAAATATTTTATAAATAGTTCGGTGTTGAATTTGATACCGAACTTCCTTTATTCAAAAGTAAAGCGACCGACAATTTTATGCTCCTGAAAACTACCTACAAAGAAACAATACAAACAATTGTCAAGGATAAACCTAGGAGTGAAACTTCTCAATTCTAGCACCTTCAAGTCAGCAATTAGTGCAAGTTGAAATTTCAGCTTCATCTCGGCCTTGTTAGAATTGGACATGGCGACCACATAAACCAAACACTGTTTAAATATATCTTTGTATGATCTATAGAGTATCCTTAAAGTTCACTGGATTAGGTATGTTCTCTTTATGTCCATGGAAAGTCCCTTCTGTCATTGCCCCGCATGTCGTTGTTTGAAGTTTCACCAAATCTGTTGCACCATCTTGTTTGATTTAGAGTAGCACTTCCTTTAATTATAAATTTATAGCAAATTTAAAATAACATGTTTTAAATTAATAATATTGACCGTGACATTATCATTCCAGTTTAAATTTTAGCCACCCCAGTGCCTCTCAGACTGCGATTAAAATAAAGCTAACCCAAATTCGTGTGAACTAATAGCTGATTATATTAACGACACAACTGGATGCCTTGAGACAACGAAAGGAAGAAGTAATGAAATACATTTATTTATGCCTTTTCAGGATTTCGAAATGTGTCATTGAACCTGCTAAGCCACTGGTTGCTTCAGAAACGCAGGGTTTGGCTTATCATATCTGCCTTTCTGACTTTGTGATTTATTCTTCGGCGATCTTGTCAGCAAATACAGCAATATCATTGGCTGCGGATTAATTGGATGCTGAGGTCTCACCACGCCTTGCATTTCCTTAAAATGTCAGTGACTACATAGTCGGCGTCTGCTCTTTAATTTATATTTGGATTTGTTCCTGAACGCGGCATATAATTTCCTGGTACTTACGTCATCAATTTTTTTATATTATTACGTTCGGCCCACAGGCACCTAGTCGCGATTATTTAAAGCGTAATCAAGTGCGGAGAGTCTACTGAGCTCTGGCGTGTAATTCGTGCAACGTCCACGGTGAAGCACGTAGGAGCTCCTTCAACGCACTCCGACCGTGTCTCGCTACCTTTTTTCTAAAGCTTATCGTACAATATATAATGGTGTAAAACTTATATAAATGTACAGTGCGCACCAAATGCTCATCCAAGGTTTGAGATAGATAAATAAGAGGCGTGACCAAGCGAACACTTCTTATAAGGCAGCAAAGCTAAGCGAAGAAACAGGTCGGTCTGCCATTAGCTTTCCGGGTATTCTAGAGAGCTAAACATCCTTACCGGTTGAAATCTGCACTTAGCATCGTGAAAAAATGTAGGGAAAGGTTTTACGTGTCATTTCATTCCACGGACACACTCTTCTATCTTAGAACGTACAGGGCACACATATTCGAATTGATATATATATATATATATATACATAAATAAATAGAAAAGGCTAACGACTTGGGAAGTGTCTCCGAACTGATTCTTTCTTTCTTTCTTTTTTTCCGTTCGAGTGATTGGAGATGAGGGACAGAGGAAAGCGAAGCACGTAGACACGAACGCATTGCAAGTTCGTTCAGCCGAGTACAGTCGCGCAAAGGAGTGGAACTCCAATCCAATTAGCGCAATCCACAACCGGCGCTTCTAATACGTAGCGGGAAGGGATGTGCGCCTTTCTCTGCGCTGCTTGCGAGAAACTTCCGCGCCTAAATCTGTTCTGTGTGCGTTCCTCTTCTGATCAGGTCTTCTTCAAACCTTCCGAGGCCAGTAATCAGAAGCAGAACTTCATCTGAAAGTGCGGCCGTGACAATCCCGAGACCGCTCTTTTCGTTCGGCGAAGGAGGTGAAAGAGTGTCAGGGCAAGCAGGAAGCGAGAATAAGAAAGATGCAAAGCAAAATATTCTCCCAGGAGCAATCGATAATTTGTGGCCCAATTCTCCCCGCGGTGTTGTTTTGCGCACCCTGCACTGAATTCTATTATGCGCTTGCATCTTTTTTTTCTTTTTTTTTGCGAATGTGCGCTGAGTTGACGTTTCTTTACTGCGTTTCCTTTTTCGCGGGTGTACGTGTACTCAAACTATAATGGTATTTATGTGAAACAAAAAGTTTTCACGATAGAAAGCTCTGCGGTTGGTTTGCAGTTGCAGTTTTTGTTTGTGTTGGACTTCAAAGAAGAGGGCCAACTTACTGTTTTTGCTCTGCAGCCTGATTAAACGAACGTGCAGTTTGAAAGAAAAAAATCGCGAGAGGTAACAAATACGAGCATAAAATTGTGTTTTGTGTTGGAAACGGTGCGTATCTAAATTCGATTAAAATGCAGGAGCCAAAATTTTGTGGATAGTGAAAAAGCATAGCAGAAATTTGAATTTCCTTTTATTAGTAAGGTCAAACAACGCAATTGAGCACCTAGATGTTTTTTTTTTATACCATAAATAGATGTGACCTGCATAACGTGCGTATCGCTGCTTACGTCTAGTGCTTGGCTCATCTAACTTGTATTCTTTATTTTGGCTTGAATAAAGACTACACTTTATTTTCCAAATGAGACGTGTACCTCGTTTCACGTATCAAGACAAGTTACAAATGTTAATTATCATTTAAGTTATTTTTTGCCGTTTCTGTTGAACGAATAATCAATATAAGTTTTCTGCTACAATATACCGTAATACCCCAAGAGATGCTCCACCGCGGAAAGATAACCCACCCTTATTTTTGACTTGATTTGCTATATTATCTAAAACACACGAAAGATAGCCCACTTCTAGTAATCGTAGTATTCGGATCAATGATGGCCTCGACGTAAGTGCAGCTAGTTAACTATTTATTTATTTATTTTCCCTAGTTAACTATTTATTTATTTATTTTCTCTCAGGGCCAGAGGCCCTGATGGTAAAGCGATATAAGGAAACATTTCTGACTGAGAAATAAAATCATATTTGTTTCGTTGCCCCTCGCCACAATAAGAAGTTTGGCAGGCCCCCATAACCTGAAAATGTAGTTGTTCAACTTTTCTTGATTGCACATCTAAATTTAGTCCACCCTGTTAAGAATGGAACCTTCGGCAACCTTCTTCCGAGTTTCAACGCTGCGGAAACGAGTCATGAATCTGTCCGGCACCGTCGCCCGCCTGTCTGTTCCTGCACGAAACGAGTCCCGACGAGTACGGGACCGTCGCCTACGTGTCTGCGCCTGCGGAGACAGGTCTCAGCGCGTCCGTGACGTCAACGGGACGTGTGTGTGTGCGTGGGGGTTGGTGCGCTCACGAAAGGGAGAGGGGCATGACCTAACTGCGGAGAACTTTGGCTACGACGCACTTCTGGCTACGACGCGGCGGACCTTGCTACGACGCACTTGACGGCGGGTTGCTGCTGCGCACTTGCTGCCCTGGCGGGGAGTGAGGGAGAAAACGGACCCTATATAAGGCGGAGCGTGAGGCTGCTCCAGGAGTTCTCTCGGATTTGACGACTGTATCGCAACCATGTAATTAAACCGTTCGTTACGTTACCAATTCTCCCACCTCCACTGGACCCCTGGGTTCTTCACTTCGGAGAATGGTCGTCGTCACGAGCCAGGAAGCTCCCGGACGTGCGGCTTAAACCCCGCCTCTAACAACTGGTTGGCAGCGGTTGGGATCGGACCATGCGACATCGTGCTACATCTGCGGGTGAGCGTTTGGACTTTGCTTTGAGATTCGCCAGGCTTCAGATTATGGGTAATTAATTTTGAACTGCTGGGAATCCTTAAGTTTTGACTCGTGCGCTGGGTTTGTGTACAACCTTGCGACAAGTTTTAGAACAAAGCCAAAGCTAAAGAGCAGCGATCATGGATCTAATGAGGTTACTGAGAACAGATTTATTCTGTTTGTGTGAAGAATTTGGTGTGGAGGTGGAGCAAAAGATGAAGAAATCTGAGATCAGTAAAGCGATTTCAGAGAGCGCAGAAGCAGAGGAAATTAAAATTGCGTGGGAACTGCTTCAGAACGCTAGGAGGGAGGAACGAGAACGAGAGCAGGCTGCAGCGAGAGAGGAGCAGGAGCAGACTGCAGCGAGAGAGGAACGAGAGCGGGAGCAGGCTGCAGCGAGAGCGGAACGAGCGCAGGCTGCAGCGAGAGAGGAACGAGAGCAGGAGCAGGCTGCAGCGAGAGAGGAACGAGAACGAGAACGAGAGCAGGCTGCAGCGAGAGAGGAACGAGAGCAGGCTGCAGCGAGAGAGGAACGAGCGCAGGATGCGACAGAGGAGCGAGCGCTGAAAAGGCTAGAGCTCGAAATTGAACAACAGCGATTAAACTCGCAGAACAGTAGAGTTGGGGCTCCGGTGCGAGCAAGTGAGACCGAGTCGTATCAAATGAAGAAGCTCATGCAGCCGTTTAAAGTTGGGGAAGACGTGGGCCTGTTCTTAGTGAACTTTGAGAGGACATGTGAGAAGTTGAGCTTCGCCCCAGAAACGTGGCCGCAACGGCTTTTGACTTTGTTGCCCTGTGAGGCTGCAGAGGTTGTCGCGCGCCTTAGTGCTGGAGACGCGGACGACTACGACAAGGTGAAGTCCAGCCTTTTGAAACGGTACCGCCTTTCTGCCGAGGCGTTCCGTCAAAGGTTTAGAAACGCATCCAAAAAGAGCAGCGAGGGCTACTCGGAATTCGCTTACGGGCTTAAAACCAATTTGATAGAATGGTTGAAGAGCGAGGAAGTGTACGAAAGCCGAGACAAGGTAGTCGAGTGTGTGTGCCTCGAACAGTTCTTTCGTAGCATTCCGCAGTCAGTCAAGCTCTGGGTGCAGGACAGGGTAGGAGTCGACTCTGTCGAAAGGGCCGCTGAGCTAGCCGAGGAGTACGCAACGCGTAGAAAGCTGAGCGGAGAGGAAAGCGAACCCGGCCGGAGCGATCAGCGCAAGACCTTCCGACAGGGAAACGGCTCGCGAGAAAACGGGCCCGAGAAGCCCGAAGCAGGACAAAAGGTCCCAGAAAAGAGCGCAGAACACTCGAACGGAGACGAGGCGCGGAAAAGCCAAACAGGGCAGTTCGAGGCAAGGAAGCCGTTCCTGTGCTACAACTGTCAGGAGCCGGGACACACAGCGGCCAGATGTAAGAAACCGCGGGTTGTGTTCTCGACCGTGACCGGTAGTGACGAGGACCTGGAGCTCCTTCGTCCCTATCTTCACGAGCTCCAGGTAAACGGAAAGCCGTGCAGGGTGCTTCGGGACAGTGCAGCGACGATGGACGTTGTTCATCCGTCGTATGTAACGACATCCGATTTTACTGGAAAGGTAGTTTGGATCAAGCAGCTGCTCGAAAAGCACAGTGTCTGTCTGCCTATGGCGACAGTCAGGATAACTGGCCCGTTCGGAGAGCTGGTGACAGAGGCGGCTGTCTCGCAAACAGTTCCGTTGGAGTATCCCTATTTGTTTTCTAACCGGTCAGATTTCCTGCTGCGCGAAAGGGGTCAACAACTGGGAGAAGGACTAGTTCAGTCGTGTACGAGGTCCAAATCGCGTCAGCTCGCCCCTTTGTTAACGAGTGATCCAGAGCCAGAGGCAGCTGACGGGGAGAGAGCACTCCCAGAGTTGAAGGCAGAGAAACGGGATGAGGGGGTCCAGGTTGTAGAACAGCCTGACCTCGTAGCACTAGAAAGCGTACGCCGTCCCAACGCGCCGGCGAAAAAAGCGGAGGAAGACGGGATCATTAAAAGATCTCTCGTAGCTCCGACGTCACGTAACTTTGATCGTCTGCTGCGAGTAGACAGAGTGTCTTTGACAGTCGAGCGGAAGAGCGACCCTAGTGTGTCAGAGTTTCTTGATACAGCTCAGGAGATTGCTAGGACCAATGTGACGGGGCATGAAAAAGGCGGATTGGTTTATCGGCGCTATAAGGACCGCATCTTCACGTCTAGAAATCACGGGAAAATCGATCACTATGACTTCAGCGTAAGAAACAGGAAAGGCAAATTTAACGGCAATGCCGATGGGTTGAGCAGATTTTTCTGATATCACCAAAAGCGGTAGTGATGATCTCAGAGGTCTCCGTCATCCACGGGAATGAGGATCAAAGTGGGGGCACTTCGTTAAAACCCCAAAAGACCTCACAAATTGCGAAGAGTTTTTGTCTTTTGTATTTTGTTCATAGTGACCTTTTTGGAGAAATGAGTTTTGTTTTGGCGACAGCGGGTCAATTTGCAGTTTTTTTGCAAATTTTTGTAATCCGTAATCCAGTCTGGCGGGTCTCTGGCGAATTCCGAGCGTTTGACTGCTGTGTGGCGTGGTGTTGTGGGGGACGTTTCCGCTGATGCCTCCGTTGTGAGAGGTTTGGGAGTTTGTTTGGTGCTTGCAGCGTCTTCTCAAGGCCTACTCCCAGCCCACCTCTTCAGGCCAGCGATTGTACCACCGGCCATTCGAGGTTTCCCTGGCCCCGGAGGGGCTGTTAAGAATGGAACCTTCGGCAACCTTCTTCCGAGTTTCAACGCTGCGGAAACGAGTCATGAATCTGTCCGGCACCGTCGCCCGCCTGTCTGTTCCTGCACGAAACGAGTCCCGACGAGTACGGGACCGTCGCCTACGTGTCTGCGCCTGCGGAGACAGGTCTCAGCGCGTCCGTGACGTCAACGGGACGTGTGTGTGTGCGTGGGGGTTGGTGCGCTCACGAAAGGGAGAGGGGCATGACCTAACTGCGGAGAACTTTGGCTACGACGCACTTCTGGCTACGACGCGGCGGACCTTGCTACGACGCACTTGACGGCGGGTTGCTGCTGCGCACTTGCTGCCCTGGCGGGGAGTGAGGGAGAAAACGGACCCTATATAAGGCGGAGCGTGAGGCTGCTCCAGGAGTTCTCTCGGATTTGACGACTGTATCGCAACCATGTAATTAAACCGTTCGTTACGTTACCAATTCTCCCACCTCCACTGGACCCCTGGGTTCTTCACTTCGGGGAATGGTCGTCGTCACGAGCCAGGAAGCTCCCGGACGTGCGGCTTAAACCCCGCCTCTAACAACCCCTAAGTTTCACCTGATTTGTTCTGCATGTTAGGTCGGCTATGTCTCGTGATAATACGGTACGTGGCCGTGCTTGAAGTGAATATACTATAATATATGTTTTCATCTTCTGGCACAAAAAAAAACATTATTAGAAATGAATGCAATAGGTCATTTCATGGTATTGTCGATATATACAAATATTCGACATATGTTCTAGTAAGGACTTTATTTTTATGTGGTTGCTGTTCTTTGATTATGCCCAATCTAACTCATGTCGATTTTCTTCAATTGGGGATTATATATTTCACCGGGCGCTTTTTTAATTATTGGCCTTGCAAACAACACCTAATCCCTCGGATTTGCGGAACACATCAGACTGCACGTTGGCAGTAGTACGTACTGGGCGGCCCAAGAGGCCCCTTTACATGAAACATCTCGCTGATCAAATCTCCATGAAATAAATTGGACGTTACTAATTGCTATGAAACTAATACTAGGATAACAGGTGTTTTCCTGTCAGACGTGTGTGCCTTACAAAAAGCTTGCGATTATTCAGGGTATTTTTCTTAAGCTTTGCAGATTTGTTTAAAAAAAGCCTTGGAATTTACACTTGAGCGATTTGTGCAGGAGAGTTATACGGCTAAAATGACATTATGTGGTGGCTAATCTGTGCGATAAGTGGGCTAATTAATTAAAATTCGCTAATTAACTTTTTAATTAGTGAAAATATACATATGGCTCTAATAAAAAACTTAGAGAGCGTATTCGAAAAACCACTAAATGAACTCTTTTTAGAACGACTTGAAGCTCGTGGGAAACTCGGAGGCACACCAGACTTTCCACTCGTGAAGCAGGCGCAAAGCCAGCAGTGGCGGAAAGCGGATGATTAGATCATCATCGCGTTCTGCCACTGCCAGCTTTGCGCCTGCTTCACGAGTGGTAATTCTAGTGCACCCCGAGCTTCCCACGAGCTTCAAGTCGTTCTAGAAAAAGTTGAAGTAGCGGTTTTCGATGACACAATCTAAGTTTCTAATTGGAACCATATGTCTTCTTTTACACTAATTAAAAGTTAATTAATAAATTTTAGTTAATTAGCCGACTTATCACAAACATCCACCAACATAATGTCCCCCTGGCCGTATAACTCAACTGCACAAACCGCATAAATGTAACTTTCACGGCTTTAAAAAAAAAAATCTGTAAAGCTTGAAAAAAAAACACACCTGGCAGTATATTGTCATATGTTACGGAATTGTATGTGTATGTTGGAAGTTTAAAGGAAAATATTGACAAATGGCAGTACTTTGTTCTAAACAAGAGTTTTAATAAACTCGGGAAATCACAATAACACTGTGATTTCCCGCTATACTTGGCGGAGAAATGTTTCGCTAAATTTAGCGGGTCACGACGGGCACGAAGCACACACAGCGAAACCTCGCCAAAAGAGCCGTAGAAATAAATGTTCGTCGTCTCAAGGTTGTGAATATTTCTGGAGTCATCAAAGTGTAAAGAAAACCTAACTTGGCGTTCTTTAGGGAACGAACGTGAGTAGTTCCGCGATGCGATGGGAAGCCCAGCTGCTGTCCTGGAAGATATGGGGCGCATAAGGCGTAATGTTGTCAATAAGACCGCCCCATTCGCTCGCGTGCTTTATGGGAGTGCACGAAACGCTAAGCAATAAGACTGGTAGCCATGGAGACGACGCTCACACGTGTACTCATTTCTTGCTGGTTGCTCCCGTAAGCATTGTCCTTTAATGGCAAACAATGTCTTTTCGTTTTGGTTTTTTTGACGGACTAGTTTAAACGACCAAATCAATGTGTCTAGTATAACGAGGATTTTTTCACGGCAAAAAGAAACTACGCATCGCGGAATGTCCAATCTCCACCGAATGGTAACGCTAGAGGTACGATCCAGATGTTAAAGTTTCAACCCAAGCCAATACTTATTCAAAAGTTATAAGTGATTTTCTGAAAATTTTAATAGAAAATGAGGTCCATTTTGGCCCGCTTTCGGTTTCTGGCGTTATAAAGCTCCATGTATTCGAAAGCTCTGTCGGCAGCCATTTTCACAATGAAATTTTTAGAAAATCGTAGAATTTTTGAATAAGATATCGGTTCGTGCTGAAACTTGCGGGAGACGAGAGTGGAAGACGACGGGGCGGTGGGGACGTACCAAGCGGTCGGCCGACGAGACACGAGCTGGCGCGTGACAGAGTCCGCTGCGCGAGGCTGGAGCCGGGTAGCAACGATGGAGCCGGTCTTGACCACGGTGATCCCCGGAGCGGTCCACCGGTGACTTTCGGACCATAACCGGCGGGAACGGCGAGCCCTGGTCCTGCCGGCATAGGCCATGAGGATTCCGGAGTGGTTTTGCAGCGAGACTCGGGCTATCATCTAACCAACGCAGCGCTGGTGTGGGAAGGGCGATCCGCAGGCCTAGACACGGACTCCGACTGCGAGCTCTGAACAACGGGCGACAACTAGGGTCAGCGGGCCCAGAGTGCCGGCTCTCCAGCACGGGCAACCGGGAGGTGCAATCAACCCATTCGCTCTCTTTTCGGTGTGTTGTGTAACTCCATGAGATACGAGCGAAGCACAGACCGATCTGGCGGCGGTTATTATCGAGAGACCCCACAAACTTTATCATCTGGTTCGGACCTCTAGCGCTACCTTTGGGTGGAGAATAAATGTTCGGCGATGCGTAGTTCATTTTTGCGGTGAAAAATAAACCTGTAATTTTTTTCTTCGGGGTCATTTTGTATATTAGGTTTTAAGATCATTTCAAAGGATTGATTACGGTTATTATCAGACAACAACCGTGGTGTCGTTATTAGAGCCAAATGTTGTACAAGAATGTTTTTCTTCTTCTTCTTACAATAAGACGCAATAAGCGCGCTACGTGACTCAAAGGATGGAATGGGCGTTCGATGACACGAAAAATACCCCAAGTGAAGACTGTTGTCTAAACCTGACTCGTTTTTTATCGACAAAACAAAAGTAAGCTTTTGGAACCTGCGTTTTGCTTATGATTTATTTTGGCTTTAACTGTAGGTTTTCGCGTTTAACTCAAAACCCAGAAACAAACACCGGGATCAGATTACCAGAAAATAATTGTAAAGTGCAAATGTAGTCGCAGGTTTGCATTCGTAGCTCCCGTACTATCGACTATCGGACTTCTGTTATCTCTCCACTTTTCCCCAGCTTCTTTCGTGGCATCAAATGAAAGGCGTGGCCAAGAACACTATGCCCGAAATCGCAGGCATGTCGTCTTGGCTGGTTCCACTGCACATTACAGCTTTGCACACTAGCCAATGGCAATTCTCCAGCATGAAAGCGTAGATGCTTGTCCACAGAACCAGAAACATGGCTGCAATAAAAAACGTTTAGCTTGCTCTCGTGTATTCTCAATTGTGTTTTGCGTAAATAGGTGTACCTTACTGTCTGTAAGCATTATTAGCTCACCAAATTAATGGGTCTTTTTATTACTGTTAGTGGTGATTCTTCCTCAACGACAGGTAATGCAGGGAAATTTCGGATAAGATCGAATAGACGGCAGGTAACCAACACTTTTAATTCACTTTATATTTTATTTATTCTCGCCTGATATTAGTGATCAAATAAAGCGTAAACATTTTTGTACAAGAAGCCGATCTCAGGACGTTGCTGTAAATAAAGTGGACAACACTTACACTTATGCGCATCGCTGGTGTGGTCATGTTTTGCTAGAAATTAATTATCGTATTAATATTAGGAGTTCTCAATAATTTGAGAAATAATGTGTGGGCAGAGCTGCGTTGTTCTAAACTATATAAGTTTGTTAACTTTGTTACGTGTATTTCACAAATAATCTGATACAAAGCCCCTTCATCGATTGTTTTGCGAAATTAGGAAACGTTTTCCTTATGATATATAGGGGTGATTTCATCTCAAATCGTGCAGGCAAAAAGGGTCAACTTTTTAACTTCGCTGAACAAAATATATGTTATGGCGTCGTCTCTAAAAACGCAGTAGCCACAAACCGCAAGTTCGTCGGATTTTTGTTCTTGACTTATGAATTTTAAAAAACGCCGCGGCGGAAACCAGTGTTTTTCACATCTGTCGTAAGTCAGATGTTTCGCTCGATCTCCCACCGTGGATTTTCAGTCCACATTATATTAACTTTTTTCAAGCACTCTGGGAGCACAGGTAAAAGGCTCCAATACCATAACATAATTTTAGGCATTTTGCTTTTTTTTCTGTAAGAATGTCAAAAACGTTAAGTGTTGACGACCTTTAACAATTAAGTACTGGCGATCTACTTGGGTTACGTCGATACTTTTTATGTCTATGGAGAGCCCAAAACACGTTCTTTATATATATTATAAAATCACTCAGTTGTATCAGATTCCATTTGCGGTACGTTTACGTTGATGTTATGCGAAATCGAAAAGTATCAATTTTTAAATCGATTTTCTAAAAAAACACATTTTTTATTTTTTTTATTTTTTGTTAAAATGTAGATATGATAGTTGTCTACTCGAAAAGCAAGTCGAGAAAGTGTGCATCTTGTTTGTATGTTCTATATTTAAGCATCAATATCGTACAAAAACGTGTTCTTACAACTCGAAACGGATTTGCGAATTGCGCGTCTTCACAAACTTGGAAATATTTTTTGCCTTTTTTCAACGTTTCCACATCAATATGAAATACAATAGTTCCACCCTGTTATATTTATTGATCATTTAAATTTTACTATGGCCGGCAAGCTACATTGGCGGAGTTCGAAAGAGAAAGTAACACTTCTTAACAGACCAGCAGGCGTCGTAAATTTTTAATGTGTAGAAATCGGCAGACGTCGTATTGATTCGGGGCCTTCAATGGCCTATATGAACGTCCCGCCCTTTCGGAACCAGCAGATGACCACGACCTTTCGCGCTCGTTGTGTTAGATAGGACGGCCCGTGACAGTAAAGCGAGCAGCGCAGCCTGTGTCACGAGGAGTGAAATGGTACGAATGTGTCGTTGACGCGGCGAACAGTGACAGACCCTGGAGGAGTCAGTCAGTCGAAAGCAAAGGAACTGTTGCCAGGGAGGATGAAACACCACGGCCTTACAATATCGACGGTCAACAACAGTTCTGCCGGCCAAAGCAACGCCACGTGCGCGCTAAAATCGGCGGCGCGGGACAAAACATTCCGCAGACGCACACACGAAGATGGACCGGTTTCATTAGGGATACGGGGAAATTTTGAAACCAGCCATTCGTGCAGGCGTGAAACGATACCGCATATTTGCCCAAGGTTCGAGCGCCCTATCCCTTGAAACCGCCGTGCTCTATCTCTCTCCGCGGAGATCCGATAGCACCGAAAGGTTATCTCTTTTGGAAACAGCAAAGCCCGGAGATTAACATTAAAAACGAGCGTGTTGGTAAATATATTTGTGTTTATTCTATCCGGAGACTAGTTGGGTCGAAGTCAGCCTCCTTGTCAACTATAGCTGTTTGTGAAGAGTGGTCTTCTCCCGAGATGAAAAGTTAGCGCCGGCTGACGTGTTCTTTTAAAAAGGGGAGGGAAAGAGAAAGTTTGAGTAACTGCAGTAACTACCTCGAAAGCTCCTATTCCGATATGTAGCTTGAGGCATGTTACGTTTCGGTTACCTTCGTCGCGCATCGCTGCTCGAGTCTATTCTTTACTGTGTTCCGCACAGGCACTGTTCCGCACAGCCATCGTGGCTGTGCGGAACAGAGTGAAGAATACATTCGAGCATCATCTGGACGCCGTCATCCTTCCAGGCTTCAGTGTCGTGAGACTGGACTTGGCGTCGGTCAGTTAAGACTTTTTATTTTTTTTATTTCGTGTGTGTTTGTTCGCCCTGCTGAACTTTGTTTCTCGGGTGCGGTTCTGCTGAACGTTCGTTTTTTAATGTTTTCTTATTAACTGTTTGTTAGCATTGTTCAGTTGGTGCGTTTATTTCGTCATGGCGTAGTGGCCTGACGGTGCTGTAGGGAGCGTGTTCGCACGCATTTGGTTGTGTCCCGTTTAGGGAATGCCCGGAGGAGTTGGTTTTTGCCCTTGCCGTGTGCGGCTGAGTTCTTCCGTTTGTTTAAATTTCTGATTTCTTCTTTTACCTTTACGTGTCGTCGACTTCTTTGTCTGACTCTCCACCAGGCGTAGACCTATCGCCTTGCCACCGCTCGAACCTAAATCTTTTACTTTTTTAACGCAATTTTCGTTACGATCGGAGTTGGGTAATATTATTCTTATTTATTTATTTTATTCCCTACACCTCTCCGTGACAATCTCTCCGTGTGTTTCGGACCGTTCCTGTGTCATCACTTTTGTGTATTACGGAAGTGAAAGGCCATTTGCTGGTGATCTGTGCGATGTGCGGTGAACAAACCCTAGCGTTTGGTTTCGGAAAGAATTGTATATAATTTATCGATGATGTGGTGACTTTCTCTGTCTTAGTAATATGACAGCATGCTAGTTTACAGTGAAAGTTTTATAAATCGAAACAATACCACGTTTGTGCCTCTTGAAGGTCTATTCGGCCTGCTGATTTGATTAGATATGTTTCTCGTGGTTTCCCGCTCTTATCAAAACATAAATAACTATTCAATACCACAAAATGCGTTTATATTTAATTACAAAACGCAGACAAAAATTCAAGAAAACTTTTTCACAATTCATAGAAACGCACGGCTCGCTATGTCTGACTTAGGTCTTGCAAAACGAACACGTCTTTTTCCGATATCGAGGCTTAAATATAGAACATACAAACAAAGTACACACTTTCTCGACTTGCTTTTCGAGTAGACAACTATCATATCTACATTTAACAAAAATAAAAAAATAAAAAATAAGTGTTTTTGAGAAAATTATTTTAAAATTGATACTTTATGGTTTTCGCATAACATTAACGTAAACGTACCGCAAATGGAATTTTATACAGCTGAGTAATATCATAATATACAGAAAGAGCGTGTTTTGGGCTCTCCATAGACATAAAAGGTATCGACGTAACCCAAGTAGATCGCCAGTATTTAATTGTCAAATTTCGTCAACAATTAACCGAGGGGGCGTTTTTGACATTTTTACATAAAAAAAGCAAAACACCTAAAATTATTTTATGGTATTAGAGCCTTTTACCTGCGCTCACAGAGCGCTTGAAAAAGGTTAATATAATGTGGACTGAACATCCACGGCGGGAGATCGAGCGAAACATCCAACCCACGACGGATGTGAAAAACACTGCTTTCCGCCGCGTCCTCTTTTAAAATTCGTAAGTCGAGAACCAAAAATACGACGAACTTGCGGATTGTGGCTACTGCGATTTTAGAGACGACGCCATAACATATATGTTTTTCAGCGAAATTAAAAATTCGGCCCTTTTTGTCTGCACGATTTGAGATGAAAACACCCATAGATATAGGTATAGCTGTGCATCATTCACAAGGCATCAGCTGTTGATAAGCTCAAAATTATAAACACGACTGACTGAATGGAGTGCACATCACAGGCGTGAATCTTTCACTGAGTGTTTTTCTTACATACGGCTATAAAATTACATAATTATAAATTATTGTTCATCAAATTATTGTCAAGACATTGGCTTGCAAACGCGTAATCAATGATAAAAACAAACACAAATTTTTATGATGATTAAAAATGCATCTAGGATTCCTATCACATTTCCTCCACTTAGTTAGCTCTGTATGAACCTCCTTCCCGTGCAAAAACAAAAACAAAACATGTCTGCAGTATATGACTGAATAAGAATATCTAGCCCCTCTACACTCACTCTTCGGATTGAAAGACGACTCGCCGACTTTCTTTGAAGACCCCTAAATACATGAGTGAAGTCAATACCTTCCTGAAGTCAATATGCTTCTGCCTGAGCCCCTATTCCATTCATAAACACAAATATATCAAATTTTCTAACGCATTGGTCTAACCATTTTGGTTTGCGTTTTTTCTTTCCCAGGTCGGATAGCGACTTGCCCTTGGAGCGAGCACATATCTCTCCCGGTATCAACATTTCTCTGTACCTATACATAAGGAGGCACTTCGAAATCTGAGCATGATCACGAATAGTAAAACCACGGAACACGTTGAATATAAATTAAACCTGGATGGGAAAACAAACGAAAACACAAAACAAACGAAAATTTGGAGAAGCTTTGATTATCTGGAAAATAATATTCAGAAGCAGCAGACTGGATGAAAAAGGAGAAAGAGAGAGAGAGAAAAAGATAATAAGAACCTCGAGAAGTTTTAGATATCAGGAAAAGGCAATTCGAATATCTTAGAAAAAATACCTGGAAACGTCAAGCAGCCTTACTTTATCTAGGCACAGATCAAAGGAACGTCCGAATTCTTTCAAACGCGTTTTAACAAAAAACGGCTACAAGTACGCAGTGTAGATCCATACCTTCATGTGGTGTTGGCTTCCTGCATTGTCGTCTTTGTTTTTCTTTCCGCAAAAGTAGAATTTATCTAGGATTGAAAAACAAAAATCCCGGCAGTGGAACTATTTCTTTTGTATGCTCTGCTCGAGCTTTTGGTGCACAGGAGATGGAGGGCGTAATCTTGGGACAGTTGGGCATGTTTCTACAATCGTGCATTATTTAAAAAATCTAAAAAGTTCTCAAGATTACCTCTTGTGCATCTTTCGCCTGTGCGGTCTTTTGATGAGCGCGCATAGTCACGGGGACACTCTCGAATTTATCGTCGCCTTATCGACCGTGCATGAAACTCCTTACGGGTCAGCTGGTTGAAATTAACGTTTTTATCAGTTATGCAACAAGAAAAAAGAATTACAGACACCGAGCCCAACGACTTTGATGCGGGACGTTCCGCTCCTTGTCCATTCCCTACTGCGCACTCGCGAATCCGCCAGGGGCGCGCTTTCGCAATAGGGAGAAGGAGCGTAGTGTTTTAATCTTATTTGGTCTATAAAGTTCAGAGGCATTCGTCGTACTGTTTCCGGTATTAATGTCATGGGTATTTTATGTGTGGAATAAACCATTTTCCGAGTTGCTTTCCAAGTATTACAATCTGATGTATTTCAATCTTATAAACTATATAAAAAAAAAATATATATATATATATATATATATATATATGTATATGCATATATATATGCTTGAGATAAATTGCTCCCATTTTTATGCGTTTATATCTCGCCAGCCCCGGCTATCAATACCTTTCAGGAGCAGGTTTTTACCTTTTCCAAAAAGTCCGTATGCGCAAATGGGCACACTTCCTTCCCTTGAAAAAGTATATTGCGTGGAAAGCGACCCGATCCTCGTCGCTTTTTTCCATTTCGTGTTGAGGACTGATTTTTTTATTTATTGCCCTTTGGGTTTTAATGTTTTTTTCAATATTCTCCCGCATTTATTTCTACCGTCTATAGCGTATATTCCAGAAGTAAAGTAAATATGCGTGTCCACAATGAAAAAAACTTATTTTAGGGGTACAGCTTTAAAATACCAAAAAGAAACTGTCTGGCGGAAGGCGGAACCAAACGCGATATATGCACGTGTGTGTAGGACAGCATAGCTCTTAGATTTATTCACCGAGCGCGGTATAATAAAATTGTAAAAATGTTAAGATTCATATTCGCGTCATGGCATTAGAAAAACAATTTAAAGGGTCAGGTAATGACCGAAAGAGAAATTTCAGCTTGCTCCATTTCACGAGCGGCCCTGTGTTTAATATATTATTATTATGTGCTTGACATCCTGCATCACGCCTCGGAATGTCCCATAACGTAAAGATTTACAACGGCACGGCATCCCTGTATTTAGGCTCTAAGCTTCCTGTGATGGGAGTTCTCCTTCAGATTCATTCAGGGCAGTTATGTTCCAGACTGTGTTCATTTT
>JAZHYW010047810.1:0-31707 GCA_037355805.1 Ixodes ricinus | reverse complement strand
AAACCGGGCAACGGAGAACGTTTTGTTTGTGTTGGTCCCCTCTGTCCCCACGTCCAAGTTTACCTTGTCAATATTGAACCAGTTTGCCTGCACTCTTACTTAACTTCATTAACGTTGAACCCTCATATTCGTTCATTTGTCACACTAGATTGAGGCACTTATGTCATATGGCATGCTTTTACCAGTTCATAAGTTTTGTGCAAAAATAAACAAATAAATCGCTAAAACAAACATGAAAACGTTTTGTGGTTTATAATACAATGGGTAATTTCCACGATTTGATGAACGCGATTTCGAAGTGAATAATCCTCCGAAATACAGTTTATGTTAGAGTAATATTTCACTGGGATAATGTTGTATATGTTTGCATGTCACATGACCTATTGTTTGCAATATTTTCTGGTGTTTTTGACGAAAGTGCGCTTCCGTAGTGCACGAGGTTTGTTGAAATGGCGCCTACTGACGAGGGTGCAGTGATAACCACCGAGAGGGCGTGTTTCTTTAAACGCATAAATTAAAGGTGCACATACGATGCGATAAAATGTTAAAGGGGCTGCAATGCGCTTGTTCTATTAAAGCCAGAAGTAGCATGAATTTCGCACGTTGTTTTACTGTAGTCAATTTTCTTACTCTGGTATCAACAAATATATTAACTAAAACAGTATTTATTTAGAGATATACCTTGAAACTATATTGAGAGGGCGACCTGTCCAATGATTCACAATCTTTCAGGCAATGCAAAGTGATATTTGTGAAAGGTCCACATCAATTTTTTATAGAACTTAAAACAGATTTGAGGGAGATACGTCCACCAGGCAACGTGAATTCAAGTAATTAAGTCGTTTGATATCGACCGGTATCACCCTGTTGATGAGGACAAGTTCGACACGTGAAATATTTTGTTACAATGACGTCGGGATAAAAAAAAAACTGGTGTCAGATTGTCGAGCAACATTTTTCTGCTACCCAATTAAAACCTTTGAGCATACTTCAGAACATTAGAGCGAGTGGCAGGATTGCATGTATTATGCCCAAAATGTCCTCATTTCTACAACAATTGGAATAAATGACATTAAGAAAAAACGAAACTTAAATTTTTTGAGCTGCGGAATGGAAGAAAATTGGTTTATAGATAATAAAAAAATGTTGTGGAACAGTTACCAGATTCGACTGAACTATGGGAGCTCAGATATATAGATTAAATTTCAAGACACCCCGCAATAGCTGAAATGTAGTTCAGTTATCCATTTTTATCAAAACTAAATAATCGATCCACTTGAGATGAACATGTTAGTGTTTAGTAGGGCTGTGTGTTGCCATGAACTTTTCTTTATTGCTTTTCCAGTCTCCGGTACATTATAAGAGTTTTACGGAAGATTGCTATTATTTTTCTCGTTTTTGATGTAGGAACTCACGAAATGCTGTGAAGGATTTTCGTTTGACGTAATGGCGCCTGATATGCTTCATGTACATATAGGCCAAATAAACACATCGAGATTAGTTCACAGCTGCGTATCTGCGACTCACTAATGTACTGTACACTCCAAGAAAAATTAACTCAAAGGGCGAACGCAAGCATTTGGTCGTTTTAACTCCCACTTGCTCGCCAAAAAGACCATCTGGGTCGAGCTAGTTACCGTGTGCAAAAGCTGGGGACTAACTGCGTTCGGCAAGGACTACCGAGAGGTGTGCCCGAGCGAAAACAGTAATTAGTGTTCCTCAGGCAGGGATGCATCTGTATCTTTTAGTCCTTGAAGGCAAACTAGATGCCCTCAGAGAAAACATAACCGACGTTTCCCTCGTCTTCGGGACATGCGAGACTCAAACCAACACGGCTAAAAGTGTTCACCAAACTCCAACGATCGTTTAGAAATTACATGGCACACTAACCTTCGTATCCGACTATATTTTCGAAAATGATGTGTTTATGATTTGACAAGCCACATAAATGTAATTTCCTCTTGCACTACATATGAATTCTTATCCAAAGGGTACACCTCTAAATACTAACATTCAAAAAAAAATTAAATAACGGCAAGAGTCTGTAGAAGACGCGCTTTCATCTCCGGAGTCTCGAAGGCGCAGTAAATCACCACCTTAAGCGCTAAAACTGAGAACTCGAAACTCGTCTCTGTGTCTTCCTGTCACCAACATTTCGTGGGAGCCCTATCTGGAACTCAAAATCCGCGACCTGTCACTAGAGGCTTAGCACGTTCCACTTGGCACATTCAAGTAACAGGGCAGAATTATTGTTTCTTTTTTCTTTAATAAGGGGGGGGGGGGCAACTAACAACTTTTACAGTTGCCAGGAGAACTGTAAAAGGAAAGTATAACATCCATGTAGACAAGCATAAATTTATTGAAATAATAAGGTAAGAAAATAAGAATGCCTTACTTTAGTACAAATGTCACACATCGGACGAGCGGAATTTATGTTACACAGGAGATGACGTCTAGAGAGCCGGTGAACCATATAGTTGCTTTTGAGTTTAGATCAAACGAACTGCAGATACCGTAAAAACCTCCAAAATATTGTTTTTGAGCCCGCTCTATTTTTACAATCAACATGGGATATGCATAATATTTTGTGTATGATATATATATTCATCTAGATATACTTAATATAATCTGTAAAAAGTGTACATCTATTAGAATATCACTAGCAAGTGCAGGACGCTTCACCAGAAAAGCACGTACCGTTTCTGTTAAAATAACAAGGCACGCAATATTCTTCATTGGAATAAATTTAGCCATTCTATACGGAACTTTTTTCTGGGGTCGCATATTTACCTTTTCAAGACTCCTATAAAAATTGGATTTCAACACCTCCATCACTAACTAGAAATAAGTTCATTTACTGGCAACAAAAAGAATAAAACAAACTTCGGACAAGGGACAACGAACATTTCCCCTGTCCGGAGTTTGTTTTATTATTTCTGTTGCCAGTCATTGTTACCAACACGCTCTTCAGTTAATGTGAAGTTCATTTACACTACACGATCCAAACTTTTAATGAGCGTCAGGATCAATAATTTCTTTTGTGCTGAGAGCTTAAAGGATAAATGATCGGTTCACCTGAGATGAAGCGATTACTGCTTAGCAAAGAGGGTTTTTGGTCTGAACTTTTCTTTATTATTTTTCCTGTCTCCGGTACATTATAAAAAACGTACACCAGTTTGCCTTCGTTTTTTTTTTTACTTTTCCTTCTAAAAGAAGCCCATGACATGATGTGGAGGATGTTTGTTAAAAATATTTACTTCTGATATGGTTGATATAGTCATAAGAAATATAGACGTATCGAGATTATTCCAAAGTTTCGTTTCTGCGACCCACTAATGTACTGCATATAGATGCCTTCACCTGCGAATATCAAAGCAAAAAAATACATAACATAAAAAAAATTTGGCGGCATTTTTGCTTTTTGCGTATGCCTTTCTTAGAGTCACCAGCAGAATTTGTTTAATGCATAAATTTTATATCTGCGGAAACGTCACACAAGTTACTTGTACATCGTAATAATGCTCGATAGTCCTTTTTTTCGCATGTCGCTCTTGTACTTTTAGAGTGGCATCTCTAAGAATATTTTGCTGTTAAAATGCTTGATTATGCTACGGTTTTATTTATTTTATTTATTTATTTACACAAACACCTGCTGCGCCGTTAGGCATTATGCAGGGGGGAACAAAAGAAAAACGCATTCAAAAGACATTTTGAGTAATGCAATGGACAATCATTCAGCACTACATTTTCACTCGAGCACGCTTCTCTGCAGTCTGTCATAAGAGACGTCATTATTGATAACAACTATCAGTTCTTCCGGAAGGGCATTCCACTCATCAGTTCTTGCGGAAGGGCATTCCACTTGAACTAAATTTATTGATTACTGGAGAGAGCACTGATCTCTATGTCTATTTGCTGGATCGCGTTTGGCCAGCTCCGCCTATGGACCGGAATGCGGTCACTGGCGGCCATCTTTAGGTAGAGTTATATCATCTCTAGCCATCATTGTAATATGGCGGACAGCGCAATGGCGGCAGGCTACCATAAAAAAGCCGTGGATCTAGTACACTGTACCGTAGGTGATATTTCGTGCTTGATTGAAATTGTTCGACGAAGCAGATTCTCTAAACCCGGCGTGAACGGTAGCCTCATTTTTGGGGACCCGGCGAAAGTTCTACGAAAGCGCAGCACCGGGGAAAGCAGAGCAGCTCGCATCGAAAGCAGACTCCGTAGCGGCTTCTGCTTTCGATGCTTCTTTCGATGCGACTTTCGATGTGTGCTGTGCTGCTTTTCCCCGGTGCTGCGATTTGGTGAAACTTTCACAGGGTCCTCAAAGATCGGGCTACCGTTCACGCCGGGTTTCAAAACATGTTTCGTCAAATAATTTCAATCAAGCACGAAATATCACCCACCCTATTTTGACGGCAGCCTGCCACCACACCTGCCAAAACGCTGTCTCCCATGGATGGATGACAGAGGCTGCAGCAGAGCCGTATATGTAGAGAGTTTGGTCAATGGGAGGCGCGGGCAGAGCCAGGGCGTGCGGCAGACTCGGAAAGAGGGCTTGGCATGCTCTCTTGACCAACCAGAAGCCGAAAAGAATCCCCTAGCGGTGGTAGCGAGAAACAGTTCTGATCGAAGGTACATGTTCGTATATGGTTTTAATAAGCGCGTAAGAGTGAAGTGTAGTAACTCTTTGTGGTTGAAAATAGGGTTCACGTGTTGTTTTGATCATGATCACGCAGAAAGATGTAAGAAACGAATGCGCCGCTCAACTCTGTTTTGCTCGGACAGAGCGTGACCGCTCGGACGGCAGATTTTCGGCCCTCGGCGCTTGGCGTACGGATTATGTCGATCGTCCCGCTAGTCGCACTATTCCACCATCATTTTGGATGAGCGTGATTGAAACATCACGTGTACCATATTTTCAGTCACCGAGAGTTACTCCAATGCAGTTATCAGGTTTGTTTCTCGCGACCACCGCCAGGGTGGCCAGGGTATTATTTCCGGCTTCTGGTTGGTCACATTCAAATTTCTGAAGACGCCCTGGAACACGCCCAGCCCGCTTTCGGCCAATGGCGCCTCCTCATTTGTCTCCTATACTTCCCAACGAATGGCCAAACTCTCTACATATACGGCTCTGGGCTGCAGGAGCTGCACCTTGGTAAGAGGTAATATAACTCTACCTAAAGATGGCCGCCAGTGACCGCATTCGCAGAGCGGGCAAACGCGATCCAGCAATTGTCATTGAGATCAGTGGGAGTGAGGGACTGTAATTAAAAATGTAGCTGCGTTCCTCAATAAGGAAGAAGATGCTACGCCAGGTGGAAAGGAATAGAATATGTGCGCTTGTTTCGACGTCACTCGGTGGTGCATGTGCGAGCAAACGATAAATTAAGGTAACATTCAACTCTGCTCAACTTCGTTCGCGAGTTCACTTCCGTTCATTTGTACCGGATCATTGAAAGCACCTATACAAACAGGCGACAAATCGGTAACGTGCCTTAGCACATGAAAAACGTGTTCGATTTCGTTCTGCATATGCATAGAAGTTTGCAATACGCATATGTCTTAAACTTAATCGATAATTGTAATTTTCTTTTAATAAACTTTTGTGCCTTATGGATATTCGTAGTTTCCTGTCTGAAGCGAGTGAAGAAGACCCGAAGCGCCCTACAAGTTTAAAATACGCCGTCTTTGGTGCGTACGATACCTATATTTGAAAGAAAAAAAAATTGTTTATTCAGCGCTTTTAAGCAAAAAACGACGGGCCAAGTAAACACGCCGAAGACGCAGGAATCTATGAACACTGCTCCTAGGTATTTGGGAACACGTCAGCATTGCATTGCGCGTTGGGGCACAATCCCCTCCTAAGCTCTTAGTGGTCGGAAGAACAGTAGTCGCATCCCAGTCACGATTCTAATTATGCCCGAGTTATTCTGCTTGGCGCCATATTGAGCTTGCTGCAGGGTAGGTATCACGTTTGTGGCGGTGGTATTCCCATGGAGAATATCTACTCGGAGAGGAAAATGGCATCGATTCACCGGCCGATGCATTTACCACTGACACGGGGTATAGAAAAAGGTCCGTAGACATAATCATTTTATTCTTTTATACTCATATTCCTTAGACAGTGCTCCTACCTTCCAGTAAACAAAATGTAAAACTTTTCACCGTACGTATAATGTCAGAGCAGAATGCGTTTTTGCTCATAGAATAAATAAGGGCGGGGGGGGGGGGGAATGTATCTTGAATATTTGTATGTTTTTCTTAGTTTGTTCGCACATTTTCTTATGCCGGCACTATTCGAATTGTTTGTGTTAAGTTAGCATCAAATGATATGTGTTAATTAGCATTGATTTATTGCAACAATACTAAAAACAAAAATACGTAAAGTAAATGCTAGTTCTTATGAGAGTGTCATAATGGTTTACTCCTTGAGATATAGGTGAAGCAAGCGCATTTTGTTCTAGGGATATATCATCAAATCAGAACTCTGCATATTAAAATAGAAGTTTGTTATGACCCTTTTGGAGCCCCAAACACTACGAGATTTACGCTGTTGGGAGGTGGCAGGACGGCACAATATCGTTACGTTATTCCTTACGTTAATATTTTTATTTATAACTTAGCAAAAAAATGCCAACAGCGACCATAGAGAAGTTAATAAACGAATCAAGTCGATAACCTGAAACAGCGTCGTCAGGTTACAACAAACTATATCCTCAATAGAAGCGTCTTCTGGAAATAGCAAACAATACCAAAAGCGATTTAAGCGGCCCTTTTGCGTACAAAACACTGCGCCACAATCGCTAAAAATAAAAAGTGAGGAATGGTGCTAAAACAAGGTGTTCACATATAGCACAATCACAGTTGTCAATATGCACAGTATGTTTATATACAATCACACGAATAATTCAGATAATGAAAATAGCTTTGCACAAAATAATGGTCTCCCAAAGCAATCACTTTAAAACAATGCGTCAATCGATTAAAACCAATGCGTCAATCGCTCAACGTGAACCTGAAAGAAGCGATGGCGAGGACTAAATAAGAAAATAATACAGTCGGTACCAAAAATAATTGGAATCCGAGGTGTTACGCGGAGTATTAAGTTTTCATGCACATCGATTGGGCAAAGAAGTAGGTCATCATTCGAAAGCCCACGGATACGGTCGGCTTAGCTCACTGACGTGGGGGACCCTGCAGAATAATTGAAAATGTTCAGGTAGCGTTCATTCCAGAAGCGCTGTACGTTTAGTCACTTTGATACAACAACACGTATTCACATAAACCTCAGGTGCACTCGCAATTTCAAAGCGAAGAGTTGTAGATGCAATATCAAGGAGGCGAGATAACGTGTGCTAAAAATAGAGTGAGATGTAGACTTCTATATAAAATGTAACGCAGGGAGGAAGCGAGGACATAACAATGTATGAATGACCACTCAATATTTTAATTTTACAAACGTATATAGTGCATCACAAAAGAGCTAACTCTATTGACGGATATTTCGAGAGCAAATATAAGAAGTTAGAAAACAAAGTCACAATGTATTTTTAATTAAAAATCGAGATTCCAGATATGTTTTAAAGAAAAGATTACAAGTAAACAAAACAAAACATAGAAATTTCCTCAGGCTCTTAAAAGTAATTAAATGACACCATTCTTCTGAGAACTCTAAATTAGCGTCACGACCATCCCAAACTCTAAGTGGATTCATTAAACATCACAAAGGAGGGACTAGTGCAGTTGACTCGAATAGTTATAGGGCTCCTTTTTTTATAATATTTTGAGAGTATTACGCGTATTACACAGGTCAGAAAGTAGGCGTCACGGGGCCCCCGCTTTCCAAGAATAAATCATGTCCGTTTCTCGGAACGCGCATGGATGCTCGCAAGCTTATGGAGATGGTAATAAATCACAGGAACGCTCAAATTGTAAGTAAATGGGAAGATCCAAAATATCTTTATACCACGTTAATGTTCTTTATTGTTGCCTCGTCTTTTCCTTTTTTATTCAACTTTTTCCTGCTCAATATTTTGGAAGTTCTCGTACCGGTTTAAAGGAGCTCTTTGGTTAAGCCTTTCTAGATTATTCAAAGTTAAATTGTAGTGAGACACAAACCTCGAAAACATTGATCAGGCATGTTGAATTAACCTGACACTGGGGTAGAAGAGAAACACCCAAACGTTGAAGGTACAGAAAACACACACTAGGAAATCAGGGGTCTTGATGTTTTTCTTCTACCCCAGTCTCAGGTTCCTTCATTCATTTTTTCATTCTTTATTGATGTTGCAGGTCGTGGCCGGCAGGGCGGTAGAGGTAATTTCAAACTGGCAATTATACCGTTTTGTGTTTATTGCTCTTGCTGCTTGACTGTCGTTGATTCTTCCTTCTTTCACGACGCAGTTCTCCTCTTACGTGAGGCCATCGTCAGAGACGCTCTCTTGACAGTACAAATTCCCAGTTCCTTACCGTGTCATGCAAATTCACTTCGCCGAGAGCTGAAACGTTGCATACAGTTCTACTACTGTCTCTAAATTCAGAGGCCGTAGATCCCTCTACGTTTAGCGGACTGTGTTCATGTGACACTCTGAAAAAACTTGGCAACACGACGTCACGCTACACTGGATTCCGTCTACGTTTTGCTGAAAAATGTTCCACTTAATCTAGCAGAGAAATGTTTCCGCTTAATTTAGAGGATACATTGTCCCACTAAACTTATCTGGCCACGACGTACGTATACGAAACAACACGCTATCTGATGAGAAACCTAACCAATACTGGCTGTCTCCAAGATAGCAACCGGCGCCGGAAGAGGTATTTGAGGAGCTCGCTCCTAGAAGGTGCCAATACGCGAAAAGTGACCAAGACCTCGTTTCTGGGACTTGGCACTCAACCGCCGAGGTTCACTATTCCACTTTCTCCAAGAGTAAAAAAGGTATTTTAAATTAATGAGTCGGTAAAGTGCAAAGTGTCTAAAACCAACTGAGCCGGAAATGAAGGGCGGTGTCCTCCTTTATCGTTGTGGGAGGCACGGGGTGTACAAAATCGAACGAGGGGTTGCTGGCGCTTACCCTGCCCATAAATGATACTTTGTTAGAAAGGCTCTTGCGGTTCTTTTTAAAGTTGGGTACTGATTCGCGTTTAAGAATATCTTGAAATAAATTGTGACATTCAAATGGAGACACGAGAATAAATGATGAGGCATTAAGTTACGATCGAATTTAAAAACGCTTTAATTTTCGGTCTAACTAACTTTAAGGTGGAAGGGAATTTGGCTATTTTATTAATGTGCATCAATGGCGGCATGTTAATTTTAGTAAGTATCGTATTTACATTGCCACTACATTTGTCGACATTTTGCTTCGAGAGTGAATGCATATGTACATACTTTTTATTGATTAAGTAAGTTCTGCTCTACACGTATACTAATTTTGTTTTTTCTCTTTGTGAATAGTGTGAAGATAGGTTGATTCATCTTTAGTAAAAAAATGCCCCAAGACTATTCTAAAGACATAGACTAGGTAATGTTCCCCGGGTTTTTTAAGTCAGTAATGCATACTCTACTAGTTAGAGCCGCGACGGCTACAATTAGGTATCTAGGTAACAGTTTCGCCTTTATTAAGAACATGAAATTTGTAAAAACATAAAAATACTAACTACCCCTTTTTTGAGCGCTCAATTTATTTTGAACTTCAAATAAACCTACCTTTTCTACCACGTACATACTAAACCTTCTTCTAATCAAATCAGTTTTTTTAGTTAAAACTCAGTGTTGTAGGCGTTCCCGGAAAAAAGGTAACAAAATACGTTACTCGTTTGTTGCAAAATAAATGAACGCGTTACCAACCTATTTTACGCAAAATAAAATGAACCTGTTGATTTAATCGGTAAAAAGTGACGCAAGTCACTTTTGCGTTACTTTTTAATCATAAATTGATATTAACAGCGCTTTCTTTCGCGGCAGCCTTTTTCAACGCTGGGACAAAAGGCGTGGGCGTTGGCGTGTTTCTAATGTGGGACGTTTTGCGCGGGTAAAAGACAGGCAAACGTTTTTTTAAGGTATGTAGATGAGTGCAATAATTGGTGACTTGGCGCATATGTTTCAGCTTATGGACAGACGCAGCCAATGCTACGAGCTAATGGCACCAAACAAGCAGCGTCAAAAGCACGAGTCGCTGAGCCTTTTTTTTTTTTGCTTATGCGATGATAGAACACGTAGAGAGACACATAAAACACCATGATGCTGCCCTTTAGACGCTGTCGGATTTGTCCCATCAGCTTCAGGGTCGGCAGCATCTGGACTTAAGGCAAAACGAAGTATAGAAACAAAAAAAATGTAAGTGTACTTTTTTTAGAGTTTGCGAAGATGTAACAACTTATGTAACTACGTTACCCTCTACTGAAAATAAGTAACGTAAGTACCTTACCCGTTACTGTTTTGAAAAAGTAACGAGTACGTTACTACGCTACTAAAAGAAGTACCAGAAACGACGTTACTTGTAACGCGTTACCTCCAACACTGGCTTATACTAGAGTTTCAGGTCTATAGCGCCTCGTTGGAGGTTGTTTTATTTGACCGACAACCGCAGGCACGTTGTGCAATACATGAGCTAGGTCGTGGGTGTTGCAAGCTGCGCAAAAGGGCAAAGGATTGTTTAAAAGGCTTGATGGAGTTGTCTAAGATGTTTAGTTATTAAACGGCTTCAGTAACTTTCTATTAGAAAAATCTATAAAATTAAGGCTGCGTCTACGCGGCATAACTCCAAGACGGGAAGTATTAGTGCTAGCAGTAAAACATATTGTCTTACGTTTAATTTCAATAGACTCCAATATATTGTATCAATGTCAAGGCTGTCGGCTCCCCTGGGTAGCAACCAATGTGACGATGCAAGGTGGTCGACGTTCGTCATCGTATTTAAGTCAACGGCAAATCAAGACTCAGAAAACACAAATTGGTTTGAGATTCGTGCCTGTTTATCTGTATTTATTTTCGGTCCTCAATTCACACGCAAATTTTTCACGCGTCTATTGTTGTAGTGGATGTCACCTAATTTCTAAGCTGAATCTGCGCAGCGAAATATAGTTTTTTTTTAACGTAGTCAATTTTCGTTTTAGCGTGATACGTTCTTTGGCAAGTTGTTTGGAATTTTGTGAAGTCCAAAAGTAAAGCATTGATAAAAGCGTGGCCGTAAGGCTCGACACTGATTGGTTGATGGATGGAAGAGGAGGAGAGAGGTGCTCGACGCTGATTGGTTGATGGGAGGTGATGTCGACAGCGGTGAAGTGAGGAGGAGAGGTAAGCTTGGAGGCGAAGTGGGAGGGGAGGAGTGGGTTGGAAGGTTCTGGAAGATCACCAAGTTTATTATCATAACTGTGCACATACCGCGAGTTAATTCACCTGAGGAAGAGCGCAGCGAACGTAGGCGTCTGTTTGAACAGGCTAGACGTGCTGCTACATAATGATATAAACGTTTGTGATGCTAGAACACTTTACGTATGCAACACAATTGCCTAGCGATTTGCCATAATTGTTTTTTTTTCAGATAACATTGTCACTTAAGAGATCAGGTTGATGGCGAAACACATTTTCACAATTTTCCGTCGTTGCGATAGCCTTTATTTTTCAACTGGCCTCATATGTCTATCGGGCTATTATCAAGCATCAGTAGTCAATAACGAATCCATAAGTTTTGGTGATTTAGCGATGAGGGGAGCAAAGTGGCCCGTTGTCTAGATAAAAGGTGGGAGTCATTTAAAGAACAATTTCGCCAATGTTCCTTCAGTGATTTCCTTTAAACGAAAATGTGACACGAGTCATTGGTTCAAAATCGAAGCATTGGTTACATTAAAGCAAACTAAGAAAAACACCATTACGACTGGAAAGCGGTTCTCTAATGAGGTTTTCTTGTCATTAAACATGTTTTTTGAGTTTCGTTTACCACATTTGAGTGCTATTTTCTAGGTCTTATATGGCTCCAAGTCTCCACATTTGATTATGCAGAACGTTTCTTCCCGAACTTGTGAAGTCTGAAAGAACAGTCCAGCATTGAATAGCAATGTTCCTCACTCCACCATGTAGAGTCAAGGAAGAAACGACTCAAGTGGAAGAGCCACGTGACCGGACTTCTTCGATAGGAGTATTTGACGCGAATCTCCGAAGCAAAACCCAAGAAACCAAAACATCCCCGTACTTGGCTCAAAAAAAAAAAGAAAAATAATCGACAATGTTCTTGCTTTTTTTTTTTCAACGACGCGACATGGGTTTTTTTTTCTGGGGAAATGAGAAAATGGCAGGCTTGTACGGTCACGCTTGCATTAATAATCCTTTGCAAATATTAGAAGGCATTGGTACTGCAGAAACGCTCCCCTCGTTATTGAAAGGCTTTACCAGTTCTTTTTTTAAAATTTAGTGTGTACTTTTTGTTTAAATATGAGTTAGAAGGTTCTTACTTTATTTTTTTATGTTTTCTTGATAATTTTATAAATTGCTTTACAGGAACACTCTAGCCCGAAGTGATCTTTGTTTTTTTGTTTCTTTTTTCTACGACTGAAAATTACGTTCATAGACAGTTTACAAGTCGCACAAGCTATTATATGATCGCCATAGACATACAAGAAACATAACATACGCGACTGTTGCCGGAATGTTTATTTATAGGACGCGTCCAATAATGAAGAAATATATAGTACAATCACAAAGTGAAACAGTAATAAATTAATAGATCACTAGCGTAAAGTCTCGTTTGGGCGATTTTCCAAATGTTTTTTTACGTCGGTAAATCAAGGAATTTTTTTATGTGTTTAAGTTAACATTAAGGTAAATCAATAATCTTTCATTAAACGACGCATCCAAGTGTGATGAATATGGCTGACTTAACACCACCAAAACATTGTAAACATACTAATTTAACTTGGCGTATAAAACAGCTCTATAATTAAAGTCTCTTCAGGTTCAAGCGGTGCAGGTTCTGATGACCACACGTCAGCACCTCTCTATAGGGTCTAATTACGGAGCACATTTGAGGCTCATTCACACTGCCCATCTTCTTACGTTAAGTTACGCTACAAAATATTACGTTGAAGTCAGCGGGACCTATGTGCTTCATATTAAGCGAGGCTACCAGTTCAAGGAGAAAGCATGACACGCGACGTTCGAGACACGAATGTTTCGGTGACTCATACGTAACGTGACTTAACGTAAGAAAATTGGGCAGTGTGAATGAGCCTTCAGAGTTCCGTCCTAATAACAGGTCCGACCGTCTGTTCGGTATGTGGTCGAATATGTATCAATGACCAGCACAGACCACGCGTTTTTAACTGAAGCTCAGCTAATGCGACCATGATGGATCACTACTGCTTTTTCGTCTAGAAAATGGTTGTGACCTCACTTTTATCCGGATAGGGGAGATGCACTCTTTTGAGGTTCAAGAACGTTCATCATACAGATGTTTCTCTGGGTCGAAATTCTTGGGAGTTCTCGCAGCTTGTGTAGTACGTATTAACCTGTGCTTAAGCACGCCACTCAATCCGTCGTCTGCACTGCATGCGTCTAGGACCAGTCGCGGAGAACAAGTATTTTTCTTTTTCCGATTGTAAATTTTTTTTATATAATTTATTTTGGTGAAGTTTAGGTCTCACATGATTGACAACTCCATTACTTTCCTTAGTTGCCTTGGAGCAGGAACTGCTCAGGAATCTTGCAGTGAACACAATGTAACAAGCGAATGCCCCCGATCGATCGTATTTCAGTATAAAACGCTTTGTTGCTTTATCACTTTGTACGCGGATTAGACGTTCTAGAGATACTTAGCGCGCTGATAGTGCTGATTTTTACATTGAACGATATATTTTACCAAATAGGTATAAAACATATGCATTTTTCATGTTTATAAATAAAAACTTTGAGGACGCTTAGCTTCGCCTTTAAGAGTAGAATGCAATTGCGAAACATATAAACATATAACAACGTGTAGGACGACCTCTAGGGCGAGCTCTAAGACGACCTTAAGGAGGACGTATAGGACAACCTCAAAGACGACGTCTAGGACGACGACTAGGACGACGTCAAGGACGACCTCAAGGAAGATGTCTAATTCTTTGAATAAAAGCGCCGAATAAGACAAAGACAAAGAAGTGGAAAGACACAAGGCGCACTCGCAACTGTTGTTTATTTTGAAAAGTAAATGCATTTTATAGGCCCCAGAACCCTGTTAGTCATCAACGTGTCCCTCGCAATGCTTCTCTCAAATATTCAAGCTCACTCTTTGACAGGGCGAGTGACGCTTCACTTATACACTCAACGCCCTTATCCATACTTGCATACGCCTCGTGCACCTCTCTGCTTGTTCGGTCGCGATAACGAGCCAAAATCCCAATGTCATGTAGCAATGGCGTACACGGGCATCTGTTACAATGAATGGCGAGATGGCCAGACGGGCTGGCTCGCGTGGCAGCCGCATGCCCGCGGGCGCGGTCATTCACTCATCTGCCCGTCTGGCCAATGTATACACAGCGCCCCATGACAGAGGGATTTCATATACAACTCCTGAGGCACACTCGGCAAATTTTGTTTCGTGCTTTTTCTGCAAAGATCAGTTTGTTGATCGGGACAATTGATTTTATGGCAAAGGCGGACCATCCGATTGGGCGCTGAGAAAACCACAGGTACGTTAAAACGCTGGGCCACTTTATTTAAATTATGTGGCACTAAATGTAGGTATGGAATAACTGCTGGCATCATATTGGGCCTCTCGAGGGGGCGTTTGCCCGTTCCTTTTATCTTTTTTACCAGGCCTTCAGCAACCTCAGTTAGGCACCTTTGTGGAAAGCCGGCCTATTGCAGTTTTGTGATCTGTCGCGCGAAACTTTCCTGAACTTAATGCTCGCAAGACTTCTTGAGAGCACGTTTTGGCGATGCCCCTTTTTACTAACTTAGAGTGAGCCGACTCAAAAGGCAGGATCGCTTTCTTGGATCTCGGTTCATACGCCCAACATATGTGGTTTTCTAAAAAACTTAGTTTAATGTCTAAAAATTGTAACTTCCCCTCAGTGGGTGTCTTAAAGGTAAAAGTCAAACCGCCCGCGCAAGCACCGAAGATACGCATAATCGCAGATACAGCATCTGCTAAGGATGCCTCAGATGCCTCACTAAAAATAAGAAAATCATCTACGTATCTAAAAATCCTGTTTTTGCCATCGCATCTTAGCTTCTTTAGGATGGCGTTGTCGCAACTGCTTAAAAGCAGTTGCGCAACTGCTTCAGAAGAAGGGCATCTGCATTGGGTACTGTGTGGCACCGGTTCTGTGTGACATTTTTTTTCTTAAGCAGTTGGGACAACGACAACGCTTGCGCTTGATAGGACTAGCCGGCGGAGGAGCACGCACAGAGAGACGGCGAATACCGGCTAGTGCTATAAACTGCAGAGAGGACGCCATGACGTTGTGTCTCTTTCGCTGTTTGATAGGCCCTTGTGCTCATAACGTCGACCGCGCTTGGACCGAAGCTGAAACAAAGTATAGTGTCACATAAATTAAAGAAAGTGGCCCAGCGTTTCAACGTACCTGTGGTTTTCTCAGCGCCCAATCAGATGGTCCGACTTTGCCATAAAATCAATTGTCCCGATCAACAGACTGATCTTTGCAAAAAAAGCACGAAACAAAATTTGCCGAGTGTGCCTCAGGAGTTGTACATGAAATCCCTCTGTCATGCTGCGCTGTGTACATTGGCCAGACGGGCAGATGCGTGAATGACCGTGCCCGCGAGCATGCGGCTGCCACGCGAGCCAGCCCGTCTGGCCCTCTCGCCATTCATTGTAATAGGTGCCCGTGTACGCCATTGCAACATGACATTGGGATTTCGGCTCGTTTTCGCGACCGAACAAGCAGAGAGGTGCACGAGGCGTATGCAATTAGGGATAAGGGCGTTGAGTGTATAAGTGAAGCGTCACTCGCCCTGTCAAAGAGTGAGCTTGAATATTTGAGAGAAGTATTGCGAGGGACACGTTGATGACTAACAGGGTTCTGGGGCCTATAAAATGCATTTACTTTTCAAAATAAACAACAGTTGCGAGTGCGCCTTGTGTCGTTCCACTTCTTTGTCTTTGTCTTATACGGCGTTTTTATTTAAATAACCATGAACCAACTGGCCCAACTTTCCACTTTGCGACGTCTAGTTCGACGTCAAGGATGACCCCTAGGACGCAGAATACGACGTCAAGAACGACATCTTGGAAGATATATGAGGTGACCTCAAGGACGACCTCAAGGACGACGTCAAGGACGACGTCAAGGATGACGTTGAAGTTGACGTCAAGGGCAGCGTCTGGTACGACGTCGAGGACGACGTTTTATAGGACGACGTCAAGAACGACGTCTAAGGACGACCTCTAGGACGACGTGGAGGCGACGTCGAACTAGGACGACGTCAAGGACGTTAGATCACATTAGCTTCAGCTACCGGCGCTTAAAGTCGGTTTACACGGGGGCGTTTGAAATTCTCGCGCGAGGTCATGTGGCTGTGACGCTATGACCCTATCGGCCAATCAGTCGTTTTTCGTCACAACGCAAGGCCGGCTTTTCTCGTCACGCCACCTACGCCGGAGTTTTTGTGAGACGAGCTCCTAAACGCTATCGCAGTAAAACAAAAATATGTAATTTCTTGCAGATCACCTGGACTGCTGAATAATATAGTACACAAAAAGATTTGAGAAGGCTGTGTGGGATGGTCACTCGCGGTAGTAGTCCAAGGGTTTAGCAGCAGTCTCTAATCAGGCGACGTCAAGCCTACTCCCATAACCCACACCTTTATCTCAAGGACTATTGCTACGGGCGGGTCCGACAGTCAGCCGCACCAATGATCGCGTCTTTAAAAAGGAGGGGCACGTAAAACAATAGGACTGGGTACAACGTTGTTTATTGGAACACCCAGAAATACTGTCCCAAACTCCTGCGTCTACGAGGTCCCACGGAAAGGCTCACCTTGTCCAAACTGTCCAGAGATCGCAGTCCAAAGCGAGCAAAGTAGAGACCTATGCGACACGTCCGTTCTCGTTCGCATTTCTTAGGATGAGTCCTTCCATTCCCGAAGTCGGGAACGCGCGAAAACCTCCTCCCCTCGCGGGCTTAGACATCACCGAAAAACACATATGTTCCCGGATGAGCGGTGAAGACGAATGCCTACCAAGATGTGCGCCCTTTTTCGCTTTATGAGGCGGTCCGAGATCACGGATATGAGGCAGAGCGTTCCTAGCCGTGGTCGTTTCGATGGCGATCGGAGGAGGGCGACCAACGGTCCCCACAGTAGGGAGAACCGTAAAACGCCGCCCCCCTCCCCCTCCCCCTGTCGCGTCGCCCCCCCCCCCCCCCCAAGAAAAAAAAACTTGTGCAGAGCTTTGGGCGTGTAAATACATCATGGTCTGTGGGAAATTTCAAATATCAATTGTAATTCATTGATCTTGACGTCGATATTTTCCGGACTTTCAAATAAATTTGAGGATTGAATTCTGTCGTGCCATATGGAAACGTGGACTCACTAATGCTTCATTTCAGGTCTGCAGCCCTAAACCGGGAGGTTTAAATGCAAAAAAAAAGAGTTAACATCTGAAACGTAATTGCTAACAATCCTGACAGCGTTTTCTTTTTTCTTTTTTTGTACGTCTTAAAACAAAAACGACAATGACGATAAATCAAAACAAAGGAAAAGACGTGCGGCAGTACCAAACACCTCTTTATGGAAATACATTCCCCTCCTCGAATATCCAACAGGCCTTGGCGTTGACAGAATTTGCTTAGTCTGAAGGCTTGACGGCCACAGCCTCGGGGTTTTCCACATTAAATTAGGAGGAGATGCCGTAGCCTATCGTCGTGAACACCCGTCGAGACAGCGGAGAGGGCAGTATCTGGTGTCTTGGTGAATGCGGTATCATGGTGGGCGGTGGCAGCGCTCTGCCTGTGTGGACAGAGTAATACACATGCGTTCTCTAGGACGAGGAGTGCCCACACCACTAGGAAAGAATGGATTTGGCTTTGTTGGCGCCCTGTCTAATGCAGATGAGCTGAGTAGAATGCATTCTCGCTGGTAAAGTATTTTTTGTTGTATTATATTTGCACCTGGCAAAAAGCTCATGCATACACTTTTAGTCTTGCAACGACCATCTTGGTGAGAAATAGTGCCACTTTCATAAACCCTACAGTCGGCGTGACATGGCACGCCGATATTGGCGTAACAAAAGTCATGCCGATATTGGCGTGATTTCTGTGACACCCGCTAGGCGTTAGTAGTGGCTCACACAGCCAAAACTAAATTGACTAGACACACGTGACCAACTGTAACCGTCATATTGGTTGACTGCATGCTCTAATAATTTGCGTTACATGCAGAAACAAAAAATAAATGCGCGTATTTTTTGTTTTTTAAAGAAGCACGTCGAGGCCTGATACACCATCTCAACTTTGATGAGCAAAGCTCGAGGAAACTATTGTAGGTAAAATATAAATGCTTTTGAACCCTAAGTTAGAACTGCAAAGTGACAAATATCCAAATATTTTCCCAGCACATCATCACTGCGCACTTCGGGCTTTTTAAGCTAGACGGCATCAGATCTCTAACAATTGGCTGTTTTTTGTTTATACAATTCACGGTTGGAATGCACTGGAAAAAAATGAATTAAACCAGTAACCAGGCGTAAGAAACCAATATAATTGGGTGCTTAATGTTTTGATCGTATTCGTTTTCTCTATGTACTTAAATTTTTTGACCCAAGTTTTTTTACTGAATTTTTTCTACAACAGAGAAAACGTAAAGGTTCTGGTTAATTAACAGCGCTGATACAATACTCGGAGCGTCTACATTGTGTGAAAAAGTGCATTTCATTTATAAGACATGTTACACAACTTCTGGTCAAAGTAATCGTTTTCTTTCAAAAACAGCCAAAAGCTTACCTAAAACACTCTTGGCGTCCACGGCTTGAAAGTGCGTGCCCGTAATATAAACACCCCCAGATATTAATTCGAACTTTTCAGTTCCACCCGGCTACCTAACTGACTCTCATGTGCATTTTGAGCAGACACAAGCTTCATGGTGCTGAATACCGCGCATAACCTCTAGGGTATCCACGTATGTGTACAATAGCACTGGACACGCTGAGCAACCGAGGTCAAGTAAAAAACGTGAATAATAAAAAAAAAATCTTCCTTCCTCTTTGGTGGTTTGGGAACGATGACGAGAAACTCGGACAGAGATTCACTCGCGACATTATTGGAGAAAACAAAAAAGTCGAGGGCCACTCAAAAAACATTACCACCGAGTGCTAAGCTACAATGAACACTTCCGAACTACCTTTATCTGTCTCATGCATGACACGAACTCCGAAATGTTACGGCTATTATTTTTGTGTTCTTATTTAGCCGTTACTTTTTTCTAGGTGTTACATTATCAGCGAGATAAAGACTCCAGTAATAAAATCTAATATTTATCATAAGACATTTCGTAGACCAATAAACGCACATGATCAAATAATACCATGTAAGAACACAGGGGAACCATACTAGAGTATTTAAGAAGTTATAAGAAACTAATAAGATGTTTCTTATATCTACTAAAATAATCTTATATTGTACTTATACGTTCTTACATGGCTCGTGTTTGTTCTTATATGATCTTACTTGATTTTATGCGTTTATTGGAACAAGATATCTCTTATACTTATAATATTGTTTACCTGGGCAGCTCGGAACGCCGATGGTGTGCGAAACTTTTACTGTCGTGGCTACGTGCGATGTTGTAGCACCTAAATTGTCTAAGGAGTGGTCGAAAGGCCAGAATCGCACTGCTATTTTCACGGTTAGTTTTTGTCATCTCAAAATATATTCTATGTCACGACTAAATCGGCTGTAAGCCTGTCATGAACCCTTACCGGGATAGGGGTGGAGATGACAATTCTTGGCCGGTAAACCTCGAGGCAATATTTTGGCGCACCGAGTACTGTACTTCCGCTGAGAATGACATTCGTTGTCACTATGATCACGTGACCGCTTACGCCAGCCAATCAGAGTGATGAGACGCCACCAGCGTCTCATCAGTCGTTCTGTTTGGTGGCGGCGGTGAAACTATTGCCGCGTTCACCAATGTTCTAGAGAAACCAAGTCAACAATATCCGCCAAATTTCGCGAACACTTTCTGGAGCACCAAATTTAGCAAATGCATTTTTGGGATTTTCTTCTTTTTTTTTTCGTTGAAAAGTGTTTAGCTTTTTGCTATAACGTATTCTCTGTTGAAAAAAAAAGACACAAAAACCCACATATATCGAAGTGCACAACCCGATATATAGTATAAAAATCTGACCCATTCATGCATAGTAAATTCACAAAGAAGCCGGATAAAACCATCATTCGACGAGTCATTAAGTAATGAACGTTTAGCAGTTAGGGCGGCTACAACTGTTTAATTCCACAAACAATTGAAAAGCGTGTTTTTTTTCAAATTATGGTTTCATTTTAGGATAAAGCAATCGAACAATGAGCTTTATTTTAATTGAACTTAATGAAACAGGAATGCGTAGAAGTCGTTTCAACCCATTTTCCAGTGGCGAGCCACAGTAACGAGTACGCCAAGCTGAAAAGGCGTCCAATTTTGTTAAAACTAACTAAGCAGATACTTTTTAATGAAGTTTACACTGCTGGAAATTTGTCTGCCCCAAGGCGCACTTGACGTCTGCGTTGTAGATCTCTGCTTCGCGATGCAGATGAGTAATGCATTCAGCGAAGTATGACTATTAGGCTTAGATATTTAACCTCCTCTACGCAGTAGTGATGCACGAACGCACAGCGGTACATCGCGCATTCGGATAACAAAAATGGAGGTGTAAAAGTGTGACGTGGAAATCACTGCAATTCCAACTCAGGATCCCTGAATTTTGCAGCGCGAAATGTAGCTCTATGTCCTTCGAGATGCGATGAGCTAACACTGTCGGCCAGAGAAGACACGTCATCGCCTTTACGTCACTACATATTTTGTTTAAGGTTTATCTTTAGGTTTTTGGCAGCCTCAAGATATTTCGCTCTAAAAGATTATTACAAAGAATAAAAATACTTTGGTAGCAAGGCTTTGGTGCGGTAGGCAATACATACCTGGCACCTATGCAGTCCCAAAAGTTTTTGAATGGCTACAGACGGCACCACTTTGTTACCCGGTAATGAGTCGCCGGAAAACCTTATTTGCGACAAATCGTGTTTTTGTTCAAAATCGCCACAGTTCTCGTTTCATTCGAGTGCCGTCATCCAAACAAAAAAAGACAACTAAACCAAAGAGCAGTTCAACGTCCTCTTGCTTCTATATTTGTCCTTATGTTTGGGCCAATAGAACGTAATCAGAGCAAGAAAAAAGCAAACCGGCCTCCCTTTCCCCGGAAAACGTCCTATACACCAACTCATGTTTACAAACAAACCGGAGCGCCCCTAGCGGACGCCACCGGCGCCGCGCATGCGCGGTGGACGGTGGGCAAGAAGCCCGCCGTCGCCCATAAACAAACCATTGAATTGCGTTGTTGTCGGCGTCGGTGGGAGTCCCCGTGCTCTTTTTCGCGTTGGAATTGTTGATTCTACGTCCTCCTAACAATGTCTGACTACTTGAGCGGCTTCAGCAAAATTAACGAGGCAAAACTTTGCGTGAATGTGACGTGCGACGATTGATTTCACGTGGACGCCGCAGAATGGGCGCTAAAGCCTGACTCCCACGATGATATTGCTCGCTATTTTCAGTCGCGACGTCGCTCGGGCTGCAAAAGCGTGGACCGTAGCTGAGATAGTGGACGTCGATACTGAAAACCGCAAGTAGAATCGTTAATTACAAGTCGGTGGTGGCCACTGGTAACAATGGTCAACATCTTCTTGTATTATACTGTTTACACTTAGCCTACTTACCCAAACCAACCTTCAAAAGTGTTTTGAGGCCTGCACTTAGTTCTTATCGCAATTACCGGGTCAACATTTGGCTTACGGACCGCTGTCATTTGAACGAGCTGATGACAAAAAGCAGACAAGTTTGAAAGAGCAGACGACAGTTCGAACGCATGGGCAATGAAGTGCGGGAAAGAAGCACCGCGTCCCGCGTCAACAAACCATTGGAACGTCACGTTGTCGGCGTTTGTGTGAGTCTGCATACTCTTTTTCGCGTTGGAATTGTCGATTCTACGTCCTCATAGCAATGTCTTACCACTTTAATTGTCTGAGCGAAATTATCAAGGCTCGTTAGGCCGCTAAACTTTGCGTAACAAATTTGACGTGAGGCGATTCATTCGCATGAACGCCGCAGAATGGACGCCAAAACCATGATGAGATTCTTCTAGCTATTTTCGGTCGCGACGTCGCTCGTGCTGCAAAAGTGTAGAAGGTAGCGGCGATGATTCACGTCGATACTGAAAAACGGAAGCGGGAACAGACCAAGCGTAACAAGTCGGTGATGGCCACTGGTACCAGTGATCAACATCTTGTATCTACTCTTTACACCGAGCCTACTTAAGTCTTTTGAGGCCTGCAATTACTTCTTATTGCAATCACTGGGTCAAAGTTTGGTCTACGGGCCGCTTTTGTTTGAACAAGCAGACGACAAACAGCAGACAAGTTTGAAAGAGCAGACGAAAGTTCGAACGATCATGCGGCCGTGTGAATTTGAAGACGCACTGAACCCGTGGGTTGTCCGGACAACTTGGCGGTTTTCTCTCGTTCATGTTGGAACAAAACAAATACATCTGACGACCACAAAGTGTTGCCCGCACAAGCAATCGTAGTTCGACAGCGTCTGGTTCGCCCTTTTCACGGCTACTATCCACGTTCTCGGACGAACGGAGGGGGCAGAAACACATGAAAACTGATCTTCACACCTTTCCAGACTCTCTTGGTACAGCCCCCGTCGCAGCATTTTGATGAGAAGGCAGGTTTTCTGTCTGGCTTCTTTCAAAAGAACCAGGAATGCATGTCTCGCACGGCGACTTCTGCCCACCACCCCAGACCGGAAGTGCGCCCGACGCGCCACCACCGCGGCGTCACGTAGGAGAGTTGAGTTCGCGTATAACTGCAAAAGCATAGGGCCCCGCCCTTCGATTCGCCATCTGACATGTCTTTCCATCGCTTCTCTGCAGTTCCTGCAATTAGGAATTCTAGGTCTGCAGTGTGGGTTTTCGAACCGACAGTGGTTACCACGCCCACGATCTGAGGCAGTGATTGATTAAACGTCGGACAAAAAACACCCGCGAAACGCAACGCACGAAAAAAAGCAACTACCCGCGCGTTTCCGTATCTGACAGAAAGGTAGAGTTGTCAGCCACTGCAATTTACGGAGACGGCGCAACGCAATTATGTCAACTTTAAAAAGAAGTCTGCGACGTGACACCCGGAATACGGGACCACGTGACAGGTCATATTCAGCGTTACCGTGCAAAATTTATCCTTATATGTGAGCTGAATGAAATTGACGTATTGACACGGAAGAAACAATGACGCCCTTTTCTCTTCATTCTATAATAGGAAAAAAGGAAGCGTCACTCGGAAGAAGGCAGACTCATAGATTGTAGGGCACTTTTCAGAAGAAGTGCGGCACGCAAAGCTTACTTTACTCACCTGACTGGCAGAGAAATGGAACTTGGATCAGATTTTCTTTAAATTCCCATCAATTTTCTACTCTTATTTTTGTCATGTTAACTTGACAGTCCCTGCGCTCTGTAATTAGCATTATTGAATTAGAATAGAAACAGTTAAAAAGTAATGCTTATCTAAATCTCTCGGGATACTTTTAATTGCGTAAGCGAGATATCAAGATTTTGTAAGATTGGTTTATGTCACAAGGGAATATATTGTTTTTCAAAAGAGCCATGGATTATTAATTATTTTGGAAGTAATATCTGTTGAAATTGATGATGCCAACAAAAAATACACATCGGAAAACAACACCAGCTTCACGCTGACAGCCCAGCACTGCCCAGGATGATGCAGTTATTGCACCCCTGCATTGTAATAGCAGATTTTTTTGTTGCATATTTTTTAATATAAAACAAACTTTTACCTTAACTATAATATTATTATCTAAATAAGGCGAACTTTGTTTATGTAAGTCGAACAAAGAACCGCAACCTTGCGCTGTGTCGTCACCTCTTCGTTCAAAGGATATAGATGCCCAAAATCCCGACCGGGAAATGCGGTTTTCCACCGAAAGAAGAGACAGAGAATGCGCATCTAAATGTAGATGCATCACGCTTTAGAAAACAAAGTATTTCTTTATTTTTTTTTCGTTCTTTTCAAAACTGCGGATTCGGGAGGCCGAGTTGTTCTGCGACAGAGACCGATGGAGTGCCGTCGCTATGGGCCGAGGAGGGCATGGAGCCGGTGCGTTCCTTTGATCGGATTTCAAAGCGGACTGGGATTCATTGAAGTGATATCCCCAGCCGCTCCATCTTGACGTTTTTATTAGTGCGTGATAGAGTTTTCTTTTTCTGCGCGCCTCCTACTTGTATTTCACGCCTCGTTCCTATACGGCCATATAACTTAAAGTCTGTGTGGGTTTTTGGGCAGACAAAAACATTCTACTGAATAATTTGTAATAAGCAAGACAACCTGCGTGGTTTTGAAAAAAAAAACTATAAAAAGCAGCGAAAAAAAAAAACCTCCAAACGAACTACAGTGGGCCGCCATGCAAACGGTTTTGCGATGATTTTTGTTGACACGTGTTTCTGCTGATAAATACGTACTGCAAATACGTGCTATGTAGATTGTGTAAAAACTATTTGGTAATCCGGCACACTGATTGGTTCCCTTTAGGGTCGTGCCATTCATCTTGCTTCTACATTTTTCGGGTGAATGTTTAATATCACTGAGAATGCTTTTTTGTTTTTTTATGAAATGTTTCTGAAATTGTTACTGAACGAGTAGAAAACCTGACAACTGAAGTGCGTGTGTTCAGGCTACGATAAGAAGACGAGAAAGAAGAGATGGCAGCTCCGGCGAAAGCGAAAGCTACCCAGTGTAGATATTCTATATAAAGCTTCATATTACCGCTCCGACGCAGGTCGGATTCATGCTTATCATCTTACATACTGGCGCTCAAACCCGGTAATAAGGAGACGGACCTGCCCTCCGATCGTTCATCTACCGAATGGAAACAAACTGACCGCCAGCGGAGCAACCGGCTAGCAACCCACAACCAGAGGTCGGCCTTTTTAATCGGACTCACTCACTAAAAGCTACTTCAAAAGAAAAAAAAAACGTATTCCTATTTTGAATGTCGACCTCACCTTGAAGTCCTCACTCACGAACTCATGGACACACCGTACTCCTAAACTCACCGAACTTACTCCCCTTACCGAACTCGCGCCCCTCACCAAACGCACCAAGCTCACAGACTCATCAAAATCATGAGCTCATGAACTCATGAATTTATGAACTCATGAACTCATGAGCTCACCTCACTCACTCATAAGCAGGTCTCGCCCTCCCCATAGTCGGGGCGCAGGCGCTCGTGTTACGCGCGGGTAGCGCGGCTTTTACAGTTTCGCCATGGTTGCTGCCGACTTTCGCCTCTCCTGCGCCAGCGGTCACGTCGCCAAGTGAAGAACCGTTTTGCCTCTTTGTTGGTTTCCCTTCGACTACTTCGGCTCGCAAGCCGAGCGCTTGAGGAAGATGCGCTATGTGGGGTTAACCAGTGCGCATCATCGCGAGTCTTGTGAAGAAGTATTCTTCACGCTGTGCACTCTTAGTCTCAAGCATTCGCAACAACTTCGTGCAAGTATGGAGTAAGCATCTGCGTTGCTGTATATTCAGGTGTGAATTATTATTATGCCAACACGCACGACCGTGGGTGTGTATTTTGTTTCTGAATAGCATATTGCGAACTTATCTTTGAAGGGATACTGAGCCAAAAATTCGAGCTCACAAAACAAGGCTGGAGCGATAGGCGAAAGCTTCAAAACCAAAAACATCACTCACACAGCGAAATCTCTAACGGATGGCCGTATTTTTGGAAAAGTACGCGATTGAACACGATTGAACGAGGCCGACGAGATATGTGGCGTCACGGTTCTCATTCCTTTCCTCCTCGCTTCCTACCGTCGAGCAGGTGAACCGAAGCGAGGAGGCAAGAAGCGAGGCCGCTTGCCGTCGTTCTCCAGGAGGATCGTGACGTCTTCGGGCTCGCTTGATCGCGCCCTTCTTTTCCGAAAACACGGCCATCTGTTTGTGGCATCGATGTATGGGTGATGTTTTAGAGTTCGTAGCGCCCCGTTCAATGCGTCTGTGGCCGTATTTTGTGAGATTCAAACATTTTGGTTCAGTATCCCCTTAGTGATAGAACGGTTTCCTCGGCAACTCGTTGTCGACCACAACAATTTCCAAACAGTCTGTCTTTACGTTTATCCTTGTTCCCACAAATTATTTCACCCCAAATAACTGCCTGGTGGATATTTGTCTTTTTTCTGGAAGAAGGAAGAATCGATAAACATTGTGTGTGCCATATTATTGTATAGTCTTTTTTTATCGCGTCTCTCGTGGTTTTTTTTTTTTTTTGCACCGCACATATCCATTAACACTGGAATGCGTTAATCTACCGACTTTGTGCCTCGTAAAATATTATACTTTATGGATCCTGACATAAATTCTTGATCGGTGTCAGATGCCTTCGGCATTCTTGTTGCTCAGACAATGTGTGTTTGTGCTTAAACAGGCCGATATGTCGAATACAAATATGTACAAACTACATGTGCAAAGTTGTGTATTTTATTAGAATGATTAATTAGTTTTTGATGGATGGTAATTGTTAATCTGTATTAACTAATCCGAAGCAATAAACGGCCTACTGGTGTAAGTACAGGTTCTTTTACCTTCTACGGTTAAATTACTTAATTTCTAGCTATTGATAGCCTAATTCTCATAAACACGCCATATTTCAGGAGGTGTAAGGGCGCGGTCTGCAACTTAATTAAACGGTCGACAATTCTTCAAGATTTGTTTTGTTATATAAAAAAATGGGGCGCTTAATTTCTCAGGGCAAGGAAGGTTGCTTCCGTGCATGCAGGCTCATGAACGCATATCAAATATTTTTAATGACTTAAGTTTGGAACTTACACCCCTCCCTTTTGCTATTTACTAGTATACCTATAAATCATGTTGCTAAAAAAAGAAATAGCGATCCTTGTAAACGACTGGGACGTGCACCTGTGCGAGATGTGCCGGTTGATAAATGATGATATATAGGAATCATAACTAATATCTAGATACCACTGGAGCTATTAAGAAACCCTTTCCCCGACACGCGAAACGTTTTTGGGTGCAGCCAGTATTCCGACTATGCCCAATGGTCCCCACTTAATCGACTAACGGGGTATCGGACCGCAGGTTAGAAGGTCGATTTGTTATCACCAGTATTAAGTAAAAGTAAAAACGATCCTTTCATACTTCTTTGAATGTATTCTTGAAACGTATCATCTGCAATTTTTCTGCGACAATCCACAAGCGAATCAACTTTTATACCCTACCAAATAAATGTAGCAGCCTTTAAACCCAATCGCGAACAAGCCCGGCGTTTCAGGCGTATTCGAGCACAACGGCAGGTAATCGTAATCGTAATCTTTATTGGCTCAGGAGAGCCTTGGCACCGCGGAAAGGCGACAGCCCGTACCATAGAGGTCCGCGGTGCCACGTCTAGTGATGATTATTATGGGATGATATGGACAAGGGGAGGACGACGACGTGTAGATGACAGAGAGGCGCTGACATTGCTGAAATGGAGCCCGCGGGCGAAGGTGCGGGCTGATGTTACGGGTGATGAGGGCCCAGTGCCCTTCAGTGGGCAGCTTGTCGGGCCGGTCCTCTGTCCAGCTGGCAGAAGCGTCTTGGCAAGCTCTCCAGGGCGGTGTCCATGGGCTTCACCGTGCGTTGGGGCTGGGAAAGCCCCGGCGGCCCGGTGGTGATGAAGACGACATTCATGATGAGGACGATCTTCTCTTCTGAACCGCGGCGCGACTCGTGGGGGTTCGGTGGCGGTTTAGGCGAGCACGCCATCGAGCCGAGGTCACCTTCGGCGGGCCATTCGATGTACGGTACGTTCTCAATGGCAAAGCCCTGGCAATTGACGGTGCGGCCGCTCGCTTTGGTGAAGGCAGCGGCTCCGGGGGCGGCCCAGTCGAGGCACACGGCTGCAACCCCCGATGCATTCATGTCCAGGGCCAGAACGCAGCGCCGCGGCCACCCGGTACAGCCTCCTGTCATCGTCGTCCGTACTTTCTTGTATGCGTACTTTCTTACAGACCTCCAGGCTACAACTTGAACAAACAAGTATACAGGCGAATCGCGACAGTTCCCGGCCTGGTTTCATGTTTATATTGGCCTCATAATTAGTGATGGTGCATAAAACAAGCACACTCAAAATAGCAACATCTGCCTTCAGGCGTACCGGCGTAGCGCCCGCTTGCCTCCCTCACGAAATAACAAAACTTCCCTTGTATATCGCTGTCTCGCAGTCTACACGAGAGCGGCCGAGGCGAGCAGGAGAGCCCTGTCTCTCCCTCATCACCCCGCCACAAAGCAGCGTCCAGCGGCAAAATACCGCGCCAAGCCGGCGTGAAGCGAGCCGGAGCCGAAGAGCGCAGATTAATCAATAGACACCCTTCCTCCTTTCCCATCACTCGTAGAAAACCAGCCGTACGAGAACCAGCCCTTGCGAAGCGAGCGACGACTCAACTTGCTCGGAAATGTATGAAGAAGTCAGATGACCCACCCTCCCTCGACGTTACCAACGGAGATCCCCATCAAACCCATGGCGCCTCAGGGACCTTATGACCTCGCCAAACTCATGAGCTCCCAAACTCACGTCCCACACCGAACTTATGCAGTCATCCCCCTCCCAAACTCACGCCCTCACTCACCCTCAAATTCATGAGCGGTCGAGGCTTAGGAACTCACTCACCCTCACCTCAGGCATGATCGCTGAGGGTGAGTGAGAAGATTGAGTGCACTCATTGGTAAGCTTTGGCGAGGTATGCCCCCAACAGACTATAATTCGCAAGTTTCATCGATGGTGGTACCGCGGTGTGAGAATCGCGCTCCCTAGCTCCTCGATTATCGGCTTCAGAATGAAGGTGCTTACATACACCTTCCTGACCTGGACGTTTGAGGTAAGGCTCTTATATTGCTCGTATATAAACAAAGAGTTACTTAAGTGTCGCAGACCCATCCTGTATACAGCAGTTGTACGACAATCATCCAGAGAACAGACATGTTGATAGTAACTAGTGCGGCCACTATAGGTCTTGAAAGTTGTGAATATTAAATGACGCACCTTACCGACTGCCAGAACCTTGGACTTCAACAGACCGGACCGCTGCACTGGAGTTACAACTTGCGCACAAGACGCCCATTTCATTACCTAAACCAACCGACTGCTGGATCGCCTACAGACCCACCGACAGACCATTAAGCTATCTACCTACAAGCCGCCCTATAATCGATTGCCACAAAAACGAATTCCTCGAGATGCAGCGCCTCAGAAACGCATTGTAAAGTGACACGGACATTTACAAACCGAAGCCTCGAAGAGCTACGTGACGTGCTGCAACAATCCACCCGAGTGCCTATTGATCTACATATACAATTTGATTTGATTGTAAAACAACTCATTCCTAATCAACATATATAAAAAAGACGGAAATACAAAAAAAAATCCAAGTTGAATTTGAGATGAAGGAAATTGCAGAGTTTGACAAAAACATAGACTTGACACTATCTGATATTTGCGTAGCACTGAGGAACGATTTCATCAGGTCCTGCTCCACGGTGTTTTGCTACAACAATATTGGTGCTTCAACTTGCATCTTGAAGGCCGAGAAAACAACTCACGACAGGACGACGAACACTCCAACTCTAATACCGAGGACCACCCAAGCGACTACTTCCGAATCAACAACTTGCGAACTGACAACTTGCGAAACGAGCGAGTAATGGACCGATGACTTCTGAGCTGACCACTTTCAATCCGACAACTTTTAAACCGACGACCCCTGAATCGAGAACCTCCGAGCCGACGGCATCTGTCCCGACAATTTCTGACCCGACGACTTCCGAAACGGCAACCTCTCAACCGACAACGAGTTCCGACAGTACGAGTACTGACACGAATGCAAACAGATCGAACACTGACACACAGAATACCGACACGAAGACAGTCCCTCCGCATAATCAAATGCAGCGCCGAGCTGCAATCCCATTCACGTGAATGGTAGTGAGTTCCGTTTCTAGATCGCCATTAATGTACAACTTACCGTTGTTTCAGTCGTTCTTTGTGCTATCATCCTTTTCGCGACAACCGTCAACGCCGGATAATTAGCATTCGAGTTCCAAGATGTCGCCTGAACCATTACGGGAGCCGCCATGGGGCAGGGAAGAGATTGTGCAGTTTAAAGAGAACAACTGCATGTTATCATGCTAGTGTTAAACGATGCACGAGTGCAAACCTATGGGAAAATTCCTGCTTCGGGACGAGCCACACATCGGGAGGTACCAAAGTTCCCTACAACAGGGGGCATCACGTCGCCGGGTCCATAACGCCAGTGAGGTGTGCTAAACGCGTACTACACCCGGATTCCACTTAAAAGTCCATTGATGCACTGGCCAAGCAAATGCCTCGTGGACTGCTTTATATCCGACCGGAGAAAAAAGCAAGCGCTCCTTTTATGTTCCACCTTATCTTAGTCTTACCTGGCTGGCAGAAGCTGTTGAATATCAAAGAAGCAGAAAACGGCCGACGATTCAAGCGCGAGTGCTTGGGCTAAAAATAATACGAGGTAGAAGATATGGCGGCTCCCATGACTGAGAACGCTAAACATATGTAAATAGTACTGCATATAGACCTTGATGTTAACGCTCTGTGGCAGGTCGTACCCATGCTTATTATCTTACAATTTCACTGAAAAAACAAATAAAAAACGAAAAACACGACACTGCAAGAAGAACAGCTGTGAAGCACTCGTGCAAATTTTATTCTGCACAGTTTCTTGAGTTCTTACACGTACGTCCAACCCTTTAGATCGGTCGAGCATAAGCTTTTCAATAAGATAGGATAGAGTTGTTCTCCGGTTCATCTGTATGTTCGAAACCGTAATGCTCGTATGCGCGTTAACAAGTATTAACGTGCAGGTCACCGTTTGTTGTGTGGGTCACTTGGGCACTGAGAGTCACGATTCACTAAACTACTGAAAACAAACCCTGCTTTTTCACATCTAAAGTACCAAACAGGTAAACACAGGGCAGCCCAGAATAAGGTTACCAAGCAAAAAAAGTAGTTTCAGAAATATAATTTTATTTACATTTTTGCTCACTTGGATTTGTTCGTTTAACGAGAAGCTCAAAAATCCCCTTATGCTCGTCGGGTTTCGGTGTTTCAAAGGCTTTCCTTCTTACTCGCTCCCGCCCAAACAAGTTTCGAGAGCAGCGGAATCACAGAAAGAAACAGTGGCACACACATTCGTGTGGCGCATTGTCTGAAGTGGGTGATAATGCAATGAGTTTCTATCCCGCCTATAACCCTCTAAATAAATTAAAGCAGCTTATCTATGGTCCGCCGATGTACTACGTACTGTTTCTGTAAAAACATGAATGACCTCAGATATTTATAACTAAATAATCGAAAAAATAAAAACTTCGGACCATGTTTAGTTGACAGAA
>JAZHYW010047809.1:0-14064 GCA_037355805.1 Ixodes ricinus | reverse complement strand
TTTCTTCAGTTTTTTACAGCCTCTTATTTGCTATAACCCGTAGATCACCGAGCATTACAAATGCCGCTTGTTATCCAACAAACCAGAATCTTTTTGTTTTTCTTATCTAAGGCAGATATTTTCCCCTGTTATCATCTACGGTATTCACAAGCATGCTATTTTACGACATCAGTTGGTGACGCTTACGTGTTAAAAGAACGTGGTTCTGACAAGTTGAGAACGGCAGGAAGGAACTTCAGTTATTGTTTTGTGCCTTTAGCGCGAGCCTCCTACCTTGGACGATGCTTCGGCGTCTGTGCATCTCGAGCACGCGCGGAGCCGAAGCACGGCGGAAGGCACCGTGCGAATGCTCGAGGCGGGGTGCGAAAGACAGACCCTGACGTGTAGACCAGGGTGTAAGATAAGCAGGTGGGGAAACGAGAGCCAAATGAGCGACCGGATTGTGTCCCCCTCGCTTTTCTCTTTTCTGTGGCGCAATCTATGTGGAGCACCGCGAACTCTCACTCCAGGTGGGCTACCGGTGGCGACCGGCTAAACTGACGGAGATGGTTTCTCGTGGAGTTTCAATGAAAAACTGTCGTGCTCTTCGGTTTATTTTTTGCGCACTCTCCCATAAAGTTCCATGCAAATCCGATTCCGATTTTTTCCCTCTCGCCTCAGCGCCATCTGTCGCAAACCGTGGGTACCCGCAAGCAGACGAGTACACAATCCGGTCATGGCGCCGCGGTAGGCTTCTATGGGCCGTTTCCCCACCTGTCTATCTTACACCCTGGTGTAGACTCACTCCGCCAATGATTGTAAATATAGGGTACCTTCATGTGCGCTTTGTTAAAGGGTCCTGCAACAGCGTTTTGACTGATTTTTAATTTGCACCGAACCTAAGCGCACTGAACGTAGTAACTTAATGAAACTTTTCTTTTCGCAAAATTCGCTTTATTTTAAAAGTTATAGGAAAATTAGAATTACAAAAACAAGCAAAAAATAACCGCTTTCATGACGTCGTAGGTCCTGGCTTGAGTGGCCGTGAACTAGAGGAGGTATAGTGAGCTCATCGAGCGCTCACGGCTGCCGCACTTCGTGTCGACGGCTCGAGAGGGCGCCACTAAACCGTGTGTTGGATAGGCTGTATGAAGCGGGCGGCCAGGGCGACTCGCATTGCATTTGCTGCGCGATTAAAGACTATTTCGGCATAACACTTCATTGGCCACAAACGACAGCAAACACGGGGTAAAGACCAGTACAGGACGGGAGCCACTTCGCGCTGCCATACCGCCAAATGGCCTTTGTACGCTCCGGGACCTTTCTACGCTCGCCGTTCATCGGCGCCTCATCCCACTAGCCCTTTCTAATATGCGCCGCTTTTTCCGCTGCTTGGTGGCGGGTATGTCGACGGGTCATTTCTTGTTTCCGTACTTTATAAACTGCATTTGTTTCTTTTCTGATCTAAAATACTGAACAAAAACTACTTTCATACATATTTGAAACGGTTCGCGACACTTATATTTTGTATCTCGACTAAAAAAAAGCTTTTAGCGGCTCTGACCAGTAGTAAGCCCAGGACCTAAGACGTCACATTTTGCGCGCTTTCGGTACCGCGGGTCGCTCTCGTCGGTGGAGGAGGTTTCCGCGTCGTCCGGTTAAAATATGACGCACTGATATTTAGTGACTCTCTCCGTGCCCGCTGGCTTGCCCGAACCCCAAGGGACGTGGAAACCGCAAAAAAGGTAGACGCTTAAATATGATTGCAGGGCCCTTTAAGGCTGATGACATCGGACCGTTTTGTTTTTTGTTCCTAAGCGCGAGCAAGCGCGTCTCTCCGCAAGAGGTCTTGGCGTTGACAGTGCTACGGCAGCGCGTTTTCTATTCGGCTATTTCTTTTGTATCTTTCTCGAGAGCGCGTGCCGTCGGCATCGCCAGAATTATAACGAGACGCGTTCGATGTGTCCTCATATATTGTTCGTTGCTGCTGTCTCTAAAGTAAAAAGAAATGTTAAGGATGCGAAGGATGCGTCAGACGCTACTCCCACACCCTATTACCGCCAGTCATAATTCTTCCGCGATGCACAAACAGTCCGCTCTCGAGGTACGCGTCACCCTGACGTCATGTATCATGCCACGCCTACCGGCCTTTTACGGTTTGGCCCGCAAACCGATTTGATGATCTAGCTCGTACCTGGTTACCTGGTGGTGTTTACTTACTGCATTCGTCCCTCGTATTCGAGTACAGTACGGGTTGTCTAAGTGGTCCGCGGAAAGTGGACGGACAAAAGACAGTCTGCATGCAATGTCTGATGCGTGTGTATTTCTTATATGACGGCCATATAAAAAACTGTTTCTAGACCTGTTCGAACGTGCTTTAGACCTGTTCGCAAGAGATTCTATCGTCATGTGTGCAGCAAACGCCGTTTCTTATTTATGATGTACGTGCAGTGTTTCTGCGGTTGTAGACTACGAGAGTTGAGCGGAACTCGGAAATGGTTCGAGTGCGCGTTGTGTCCGACTCACTCGATCGCTGGTTCTTGATGAAGTACAGGTGTAGCCTCTCCTTCAGCGTGTTCTCGTTCACGTAGAACTCCACTCGCACCCTGCCAAGGGAAAGAAGAAAGAAAAACAAAGGGACTTAGATACACCAAGAAGGTAACTCTGACACACACACACTCCAGAGGGGAAAAAAACGGATTTTCATAATAAGAAAAAGTGCACCATACTGCGCGACAGAGTCTGTTTGAAGACAGGATCGGGAACATCTCCTATATGACTCATTAAAATTATCTTACAGCCCTGAACTTTATAACTCGACGTTACGTCACTATTTTACCGGGAAAATGGCAATGCCATATTTTGCCAAATCAAGCACAAGTAAAAAGAAAGAGAAGGAAAAAAATGAAGCATAATTAAGAACGTGTGGTCGATAATTTCCGCAATTATCGCACAATACCTAAAGCACCTTTCTTAGCCAGCCTAGTTTATTTTTTTCTAAACCTGCTAGCTGATGAAGATGATATTATAATAGTGCCACCTTCTCAACAACAAATCTTAAACAAAAGCCTCTCGCATGTACAAGCCAAATGTTCGCGTTTGCAGTAATTCACGCTGTACATGCGTTATATTTCTAAGTTTATACTATATCCTAATTACGAAGCTCAACCGTCTGATCTGTTGCTCCTCTGCAACACGCCGTTTTAGATACCTAATTAATCAAACAAATACCGGAGATGGATAAAAACATTTATTGCATCTCCACGTGGTGAATGATGTTAATTGGGGCGAAGCTCTGGTGGTGCTTGTCTGCGTAGACGCGGAGCCGCAGCATGCCGAGCCTTTCGTTCGTTTTCATCCATGTCAGAAAGAGAATGTGTGGTATGGAACGTGGTTATATACGCATTTGAGCATTTGACCGCAGCGCCCTCTCGTCTATAAACGTTAAACCAATGCATGCAAAGTTTAACGCGATTATATGCGCATTTGACCGCAGCGCCCTCTCCTGTATAGACGTTGAGCTGCTACATGCAACGTTTCATCCATGACGTCCCCAGCTCTTGAGTTACTACCACATCTCAGAGCCCCCTACTCGTCCCGCCGTCGTGGCCGAGTGGTTAAGGCGGTGGACTAGAAATCCATTGGGGTCTCCCCGCACAGGTTCTAATCCTGTCGACTGCGCAAACATATATTTTTTATCCTTTTTTAGAGCGCAGCTCTTAGGCGCCCGTTTCCGGCGAGGCGGCGTCGCCGTCGCCGTCGGCGTCGGCGTCGGCGTAACCGCGCGGTGCATGATGGGTAAATTTCCCCGCTAAATTTAGCGGAAAATTTTCCCCGCTAAATCTAGCGGGAAATTTTCCCCGCTAAATCTAGCGGGAAATTTTCCCCGCTAAATCTAGCGGAAAATTTTCCCCGCTAAATCTAGCGGAAAACTTTCCACGCTAAATCTAGCGGAAAATTTTCCCGCTAAATCTAGCGGGAAATTTTCCCCGCTAGATCTGGCGGGAAATTTTCCCCGCTAAATTTGGCGGGAAATTTTCCCCGCTAAATTTTAGCCGAAAATTTTTCCCGCTAAATTTAGCGGAAAATTTCCCCGCTAAATCTAGCGGAAAATTTTACCCGCTAAATTTAGCGGAAAATTTTCCCCGCTAAATCTAGCGGAAAATTTTTCCCGCTAAATTTAGCGGAAAATTTTCCCGCTAGATCTAGCGGAAAATTTTCCCCGCTAAATCTAGCGGAAAATTTTCCCCCGCTAAATCTAGCGGAAAATTTTCCCCGCTAAATCTAGCGGAAAATGTTCCCCGCTAAATCTAGCGGAAAATTTTCCCCGCTAAATTTAGCGGGGAAAATTCCCTCCCCCGTCCTCCTCGAAGTCACGTGACCCCAGGCCACGTGACCCCACCTCCCCGAGGTCACGTGACCCCCCCCGTGCCTTCCCCTCCTCCTCAAGAGCTGCGCTCTAATTCGGCGTTACAGGGAGTTGTAAACGGCTTTAATTTTTTGCATCTTTTTCTTTTTTTGCCCTACACGAGCACGTGAGCACGTGCTCAGGTGCTCCTGAGCACGTGAGCTCACGAGCAGGAGCACGAGCACCCGACGCCGGACGCTGGACGGACATACGGACATGGCTAGCCCCTAAGCGAGCTTCGCCCCTAAAAACAAACAAACTGACACGCACATGTTAGGGAATGGTGGGCACGGACGCATGGGCAATCCAAATCCGCCCTTATAATTACGCTCCCGGAATGCCCCCTTATAGGGAGTATTCACTGGCGGCCATATCTGTGTGCGCGAATGCTGAGCGCGTGCTGACGGCCAGCTTCCACAGTTTTTTTGCAACGTGCATTCCGCACCGTCAAGAGTGCCGGTCTAAGCAGCCTATTGATATGAACTCGTTCTGAGCATGCGCTCTAAACAGCACCCACAAATATGGCGTCCAGTGAATACTTCCTATAGTTAGGAAATCGAGTTTTGAGGCATAAAATACGATAGTAACGTGTACTTGCTCACGAGTTTATTATAGAACGAGTCCGTGCTATTGCCGCGACAACATCGTGTGGTCGCTGCGAATATGTCCTACGATACTCCAGCGCCATGCTGGAAGGGATTATATTCTAGTGTGTACTCTAAAATTGCCTGCATGTTTACTTTTCCCCAGAGCACCTGCGGGCTAATCCCCGCAAACTTAGGAAATTGTCCATCGGATGAGGACGTATAAAATAACGCGGGTTTACTCAAAAACGCGACCAGCGCAGGCCGCTCGGCCATACGTGCAATAGCGAGACGTTGTTTTCATTATATACAGCGTGACACTTTTAGCATAAAGGAGCAATTGCCTGATTTGAAAATCACGATAGAACAAAAACTTTAGGGGGGAGGGGGAAGGGAGGGGGTGTGGGCGGAGACGGAGACAGACTGTACAGTTCTTTAGAACTCAGTGCCTCTTCCTTTATTTTTCATGGGATTTGAATGGTTGGTGTAAAAACTATGAGAGGGACGGAACATTATTTGGGGCTTTACCTTACTATTTTAAACGGTAAAAATTTGTGAACGCCGATTGTCTTCCTTATCAAAATGTAAAAAGACTCGTTTAATTTGTGTTCGAACTAACAATGTCACGCTGTGCGCAGTGATGCTACCACCCTCTTACCCTTAACCGCTTTATCTTTTGAGGAATTTCTGACGCTCAACTGCTTAATTGTTCTCTTTAAAATCATATTTTTGTCTTCAAGATCAAGCCATAAACAAAATGGGTACAATATGGTAAAAAATGCAGTGCTGTCATTTGTTGACAGAGCTTTAAGCTAAGCCACGAGCGAGCCTGTTTCGTCTAAAACGGTTGAGAGCATGAACAAAAGAAAGCAGACGTGCTATATTCGTCCTTAACGGCTTTGGGACGGCTTTACGTTCACGAGCTAGCCTCATCCAAAACAGTTAAAGGGTTAAAAGGAGTGGTGCAACAACTTTTGTATTTTGCGTAAATATCACTTATAATGAATCCCTGACGTTTATAACTTCTGAAACACGCGTTAAATTTTTCCGTGTGCAATAATGATTGCAAAAAAAAAATTGAAGAAAAACCAGCAGCATCGTTCTTCCCCTCAACTCGCTGCCAAAACAAGTGGCCACGTGATCTGGAGCTGATTATATGCCGCCAATGTTGATCATAGCCACGCGTTGGGGGTTGACAAAGCCAAAGCCCCTTCATGTTTCAAAAGTAGCGCAAGGTGCGCCGATGCATGAGGCACGTGTAATGTGCAGCCCTTGGGAAGGTCATGGCGGCACAGCGCAGCACACACCTAGATTCCAGGCGCCATGTTCTTCCCAGAAGTGGCACGCGGCATGTGTCTCGAGCATTTTCACAACAATGAATGGCGCCACTTTTCCCAGGATACAGGGGCTTTAGACAAAGCACGGGACACGCCCTGAGTTCTAGGCATTGTTAGGGTTCGGCTATTGTCGTCATTGCAGCGCTTGCACACGAGCCTCAACCCAAATGCTTGTCCAGCTATTGATTATCGCGAGCTCAAATCGAGTGCTCACTCAATGCACGGGTCCTATCTATGAGCCGCATTCAAATATCATCACTGGGGTACTATGTAGGGGTTCAAGAAGAGTGGTTGTTTGGGCGAGTTTGTTTGACATCTTATGCAATCTTGTACGCAGCAAGGACGAGGACAAAAGGAAGAACAGGACACAACACGGCGCACAAGATTGCATAATATGTAGGAGTATAGGCCAGTAGCTCTCAAGTTTTGAGCAGCGCTCCAGGCGAGCAAAATAGAATATTTGGCTCGCGTTTCGAACGTGCGTCATCACGCTTCCCCACTACAGTTTTTTATACTCCGTTCTATTCTAAGTGCCAGCGTAGCAGAGGCTACAAGAGCAGAGCTCCGAGCTTGCAGTGTCCCTTCCAAGGAAGCACGCGCGCTCGTGCAGTGCGAGCATCGTTCAGGAGAACATGTTTTGGCAAGTAGCTTCAGCTTCGCTATCACGTAAAGTGAAACATACGGGCTCACGGAAGCTATGAGAGAACGCAATAAAATAATAAAGCTGCACGGGACGCTGAGGCCGCGAGCTGCATAATTCTTTTTTTATTTTATTTTGGTTTTGCTTTTTTTAGGCGTTTTGTTATCGCGCGTCTACAAATGCTGACAGATGCTTGCATTCGAACGTCGCACGTGCAAAATTGAACGTTACAGCGCCGCCTGGATAGTGCTGCCAGCATAACATGGTCGCGTTTGCGGACGCGCTCGCGCCCTCTGCCCGAAGAGCTACGGGTCTATTCGCTGGACGCCATATTTTAGGCTGATGCTTAGAGCGCATGCTCAGAACGAGCTCACATCAATAGGCTGCTAAGACCGGCAATCTTGATGGCGTGGAATGCACGTTGCAAAAGAACTGGGAAGCTGGCCATCAGCACGTGCACAGCAGTCACGCACACAGCTATGGCCGCCAGTGGATACTCCCGATACATGAATTAAATGCGAAGGCTGTGCAAACGCGAGCGGCCAGCCTTGACCTAGCCTTGACTGGTGCACTCGCTGCACAAGCGCTCGTATAGCCGCCGAGGCTTCATCTAAAGCAACTAGCTGCACATTTAGACCCATGTTGTTGTAAAAAAAGACTATCTCCAAACTCCGGTCTAAAAACATGCTTTTGTGTAGGCTTGCCAAATTATGAGGCGCTGGAGAAAAACCAACCTTTTGCCTTAAGTCCTTCTTTTGAACACTTTTGGTCCGCGTTCCGCCCATTGAAAAGCAAGCAGGAAGCATGGCCCCAGCACGCACCTCTTATTTACAGTGTATCTTATCGACACACCGCAGTTTTCTTCCGCAGCATAAATGCCGTCTGCTTTCATCGCCGTCACCATGGCAACGAACGCCGATTTTCCGGATGCCGTCTGCTAGCCAAAGTTTAGTAGGTTTGTTAGCAGCCGCAGACTGAAGCGGCGTGATCGTAAACGGAAGAGGGGGGGGGTTCACACGCTCCTAGTGATACACGCGCCGTCCGGACACTTCAGAACATGTTATGGTTATGAAATGTTAAAACATAGCCTTCCCCGTCTTTTAGATTGTTTTAATGAACTGAATAGAAACATTCTACGTGAGAGGGTGAAAAGCGTGAGTTCTGTTTTTGCTTTTGATCTTATTGTTAATTTTCTATATATTTAAGTGGTATATTGATTGTATAATCTTTCTATCTTGAGGTCCTTGCTCCGCTGCAAACTTTGTATTTTTGTTGTAGTTTTTGCTGCTGCTCTGGGGGGAGCAACACCTTAGTTTTTTTTTTCTGCCTTTTCTCTCCAAACTGGAGAAAAATAAAGTGTTTGAGATTAAGTTTGAGCTCGAGTTTAAACCGTTTTTTTTTTCTGAAATATAGAAAAGTACTTAAAAATATCTTTCATCGAGAAATATAGAGAAAAGAACAGGACGAAAAACCAGGGATAAAAATGAAACAGTTAAAGGGGTCATGAAACGATTTTCCTACTTCTTCCTCCTTAGCTTTAATCCTCAACTCAAATGCGAATTGTGAAATCACGTCGTCGTGACATTCTTCGGCACCGGTGCGATGACTCCTAGCTTCCACCGTGCTTTTTATGCACACCATAGAACTTGTCATTCCCCAGTGACGATAAGTTCCGTCAGGGCACTCATTGGCCACGAACGCGAATCCGAATATTCGTCGACGGATTTATTGTTGACGAGCGCATACGTCCGAGTGACGCAGTTCTCGTGTCCAATGCGTGAGCTGGGCTCGGCTGACGTCAGGTTGGCACCGCTGACGCGCTTTGGGAACCGCGGATGTATCATAGTGAAAAGGCGGAGAGCTTTCGAAGGAAAGAAGGTACAAAATAGTCCGCTATATTTTCAAATGTTCGTACCGAAAAGCTGGCTTTTGACTTTCTACCCTCTTTCTTTTGGCCAACTAAACGATATGCGATTAGTAAAGTCCCAATTTAAAATCATTTATCCCAGCCCAAAATTCGTTTCATGGCCCCTTTAAGAGAGATGTCCCGGACCAGATTAACAGGAAAGGCGGTCGATACGAACACTTCAAAGCGTGCGGCACGGCATTTTCCCCTCGAGATCGCGTGCCATCTCATCGCATTAGATACCTTTAGCAAACCGTTGCCATGCTCCGCGTGCCGCACTACCGGAGCCCTCGAAGCGTGCTTTTAAGCGCGCGCCCCGCCGATCACGGTACCACCCGGGCGCGCGCTTAGAAGCATGCCTGAAAGGAGGCTCCGGTAGTGCGGCACGCGGAGCATGGCAACGGTTTGCTAAAGGTCCCTATAAGGAGTATTCACTGGACTCCGTATTTGTGGGTGCTGTTTAAAGCGCGTGCTCAGAACGAACTCACATTTCTTGGTTGCTAAGACTGGCAATCTTGATGGTGTGGAATGCACTTTGCAAAAGAACTATGGAAGCTCGCCATAAGCACGCGCTCAGTAGTCGCGCACACAGCTATGGCCGCCAGTGAATACTCCCTATTGTCATCAGCGACGTTGGAAAAGTGGATGATATAAAGAACTTTTTGGCACACGTTCCGCGTATACCGCACTACCGGAGCCTTTGAAGCATGCTTTTAGCGCACACCCCCGGTCACCGTATCACCCGGGCGCGCGCTTAAAAGCATGCTTCAAAGGCTTTGGTAGTGCGATGAGCGTAACACGGTAACTGTTTGATAAAAGTCCCTAATGATGCCTGTTCAGTAGTGCATGCATGCGCGCTGATTTGGCGAAAATTACCTCATCGTGAAGCGATATGCGAAGCGAAGCGATCTGCAGTCCTATTTAAAGAGACCATGAAACGATTTTGAAATCGAATTTCGCCCACCGCACGTGGTAAGAGGCGTGAAAAGAAAACCAAAACAGAAAAATAGAGCCCAGAAAAGAAAATTTCGCTACAGAACTTTTAAAAGAAAAGCGCGCTCTTTTATATACCATCTTTCCTTCGAAATCTCTCTGTCTTTTCACTGCAATGCATCTACGGTGCCAATGCACGTCAGCCAAATCCACGTCGCCTATTGGTTCAAAGCGTATACCTCACCAGCACCGTGATCATAAACAATAAATAGCCGGAGAACGTTTCTTCACAATTTTGTTAAAGAATATTCTGATCCACATTTTGTTGAATAATTAGCGATGTGACGGAAATTGCCTAATTTTATAATGCTCGGAGCTACGCGCCATCTATGGTGGGGAAAACGAAGCAAGAGAAAGACAAGACTGCGCTTGCGCTGTTTCGTGGTTCCTGCTTTCTGCTGAAAAACCTGGCGTCGGTGGTGATCGTAGACGTGGTCGGAGTGGTGGACGCTCATCGTTCCGCGTAGGGCGCTATCCTTGACTGAATGTTTGTCATGTGTCGCGATGATAACTTAGCACGTCCTATAGTCGGTTACAAGTCAAGAAGGTAGCGGCAAATGCCCCTCAAAGGGAATCATATATCCCTCCGCCACCTCCGCATCCAATAGCGTCCCATCGTTTCCGTGACGTTGCGGCCAACGCGCGAGGAGGTCCTTGGCTTTCTGTACATATTTGCTTTATCTTTCGACTTTGACTTAGCATTGTGGAAGCCTCGAGAGGGAGATTAGAGTCTTCCCCCTCCGTTCGAAACAAAGACGACTTTCGGGGATTAGCTTCCCCCTCGATGGATACAAAGGCTGCTTTCAGGGGCTCGGTCCCCTCCCCGATGAATACAAAGGTCGCTTTCTTAAAAAGTGGGGGTCGGAGACAAGTTGGCACCACTCTGTGGCCATTATCTATCCATTGAAGCGGAACAAGGAGCGTTTCCAGTGAACTCTTCTTTGGATTGCGGAGGGATTTGAAACCGGCGCACCACGCTTGTGGGAGGAGCTTCTCCTACCTTCTTGACTTGTAACCGACTATAGAAGGCAAGATCCATTTACACGTGCTGCGATGTTGTGGCGGCACCCTCACGACAGCAGAAACGTTCGTGCCATCGTCTATGTTTACTTCGACTACAGTGGTGCTTTCTTAGCGCTTGTCTCCTCGAACATCACCCGGAATACTTATTCTGCGCATTCCATGCGCGTGTGCTCAAGTTCAAGGTATTACTGGTGCGTGCCGTATTTAAAGGCGTGCATGAAGGATGCGAATTTTGACGCGTTTTCATCTCCCGAAAAAAGTGATTTGTGTTAGCATTCCTGAACGAATCGCAATGATTATGTGATCACGAAATCATATTTCTACGTTGCTTTATCTTTGCTAAGATTGCGTTGTCTTTTGCAATTGTAGAAAAAGCGTGTAGCGAGATTTGTACTATCACTAAAGTTGTGTTTTAAAGTCGTGATCGTCCAAGATGGCTTACTGCATTTGTTTATTTTATTTTCTTTTCGAGGATCCACTACCGATGACGTCATCATGCGTAGGCCTTGTCTTCTGTGGGATATCGGAGCAGTTAAGCGAACATCGGCTATCAACTACACGCACACGCACACATACATACATATACATACATACATACGTACGTGCACGCTACATGCATACATGCATACAGACATATATATATATATATATATATATATATATATATATATATATATATATATATATATATATATATATATATATATATATATATATATATAATGTCAAGGACGGCTCAGAAAGCGAACTATTTTAATCTGTTGAAAGTACAAATAAAAGAAGGGGAACACGAGGTTTCAACGCGGACCCCTCCCCGAAAAGACAAAGGCCAAGTCTATTTCTTGTTAGTTCTAACGAGGTTACGATACGCCGAGTAGTCCCATTCTATGACGAGCTTATCCGCTTATAGCGAAAGACACTTTCACGTCTCAGAGTTTACTGCACGACTGTTCGTACAAACAAACGGACATGCGGTGCAACCCATCTCTCTCGCCTGGTTCCCAAGTCGTGGGTCTTTACGAGGGCACTCTTCCTTTGAGGAGCCAAGGCTCGATAACCTCGAGTAATGGTATATATAAAGGCGGTGAAGGTATTAGGCACGTACGGCCGTAAAATCGTGCAACGAGCAAGCGACGGGAACACGAGTAGTAGAGAAGTTTCTGTCGATATTGAGATCTGTCTCTTTTTAAGGATAGGCCGGATGAACGAAACGCCATGGTAAGATGGCGGACCAGTGACGGCGCTGGGTGAATAACGCACCGCAAGAGGTTGCCATCTAAGCAAGCACAACACGAATCCCAGAGAAAAAATAATTAATTCCCGGTTCCTTGTCGTGTCCTGCAAATGAACTGCGGCAATAGTCGCAGTTCATTTGCAGGATATGCTCAGAAGATTTCGCTAAATTATGCAGAGCTCGAGTGTTGCGAGTATTGCTAAAAAATTGAGTTTTATATGATCTACAATCTGTTTATATTGTTATCGAATTCTCATTCTGACTTGTTTTATGTATACAATGGCTAAAACGAACGAAAGTAATATATATATATATATATACCGGGTGTTATTTTTTATTCGAAACAGATTTATTTAAAAAAAGCCGTGAAAGTTACACTTATGCTGCTTGTGGAGGCGAGTTATACGGCCAGGGGGACATATTATAGGGGGCTAATCGTAACGATCAATTGGTCAATTAATTAAAATTCGTTAATTAACTTTTTAATTATTTAAAATAGACATATGGTTCCAATTAGAAACTTGCACAGCGTCACCGAAAACCACTAAATCAGTCATTTTCAGTAATACTTGGAGCGCGTAACAAGCGTAGTAGTGCACTGAAGTTACCGCTCGTGGAGCAGGTACAAAGCTAGAGGTTGAGATAAGGCGCCCGCGCGATTTTTCCGTCTCTTATATTCGCGACTCCAACTAACTATAGGTGGCGCCACTCATTTTCCAATATGGCTGTTATAGTGAGGGTCCGAGATGCGTGCCGCTGTTGAGGCTGTGTAGTTTGCTAGCGTTACTGAGCGACACAAATTATTTCTGGTAATACGAGGAAGCTAGGGTGTTATGAGCGCAGGTCACCTCTTTACCCTGAAAACAAGAACGGTGTTTAGCGTAATATTTACGCAAGGATGCGCGTTTTAATTCTGAAGCGAAACCGAAACTAACCTCTATTTTGGATTTAATTTCTTTTTGGATTTAATTTCTTAACATCGTAATTATTTAGTTAGAGAAGTTGTTCGCGGAAGCTTTATTTTGTGACATGCATGTCCAATCCAGGCTGATAGTTGTAGTTGTTGAAAAAATCAATGCTGATATTTATGCGTTCTCGCTGCCTTTTCTCGCTCAGATAATTGTCATGGGAAATGATGAACTGCGGGACTTTTAATGGGTTTTTGGGTGTTTAGATTATTAATTGATTTGACCTTATTCCCAGCACAGGAATAAGAGAATTCCAATTTTTACAAATGTCTACAAAACGTATAAATTAATAAACGCTGTTCTCACTGCAACAACCCGAGACGGAATCCGAGTCAGACAGCTGAAGGTGTGTGTGTGTGTGTGTGTTTTATAGCAACGCGTGACGCATAGGACTTTATATTACATCCAGTGTTTGACTGTTTGTCTATCTTGATAACGATGTCAGAGTTTTTCATATGCTTAAAAGAAAACAAAATTATACCTTTATGGATGGACTAATAAGGTTAAATGGCGTATTTTCGTGATCTTGGAGTTAATTGGGGGCATACATTGTCGCGATTGGTAATAATAATAATATTAAAATTCAACTATTGTAATACGTAATTTTTCAAGCGTTGCTTATGACCTAATTTCAAATGGGCGAACAAATATGGCAACCAAAAGTGTGCTAATTATCATCACTGGTGCCAATTGCACCATTTTAATTACTAAGTAATCAAATAAAAATAGTCTAAAGTCAATGGAAAACATTCTATCTATCGTGAGAAATCCAATCCGTATAAAATTACATTAATTGTGGTTAAAGTATACTTTTCTATCAAACTCGCGACTTTTGACAATCAGCAAAACGTAAATCGCCACCAATATCCTTCTAAACCAAACGCCCAAAAATAAAAAAAAATTAAATTATTAACTTTATTAATAACATTTAGTTACTTTCATTTTTACGCTCAGTCGTTTTTTCCAACCTCAGCCTTTCCAGTTCGAAGGAA